>VZTM01015295.1:16868-113303 GCA_013400555.1 Jacana jacana | reverse complement strand
TGCCCTTTCCTCTCTTGCTGCCCGGCATGCGGGGTGGGGGGGGGTGGTGCCCCCTGCCGCCACCTCCCCGGCCGCGATGCTTCGGGGCGACGGCCCTCCGGTTTTCCAGATCGTGGGGAGGGAGGGAGAAAAGGGAGCTGGCAGGCAGTCGGCGAGACCCAGCCAAATTTTGACCTCAGGCACCCAGTTCTAATGCCCAAACTGAGAACAAGTCTAGCCACTCTTCCACTGCCAGAGAAGAAGGGAGAAAGGCAGAAATTAAAAATAAGAAAGGCTGGACCCGGGTGTTTTAAGTCTCTAGCTCCAGTAAGTGGAATGAGGGTGGAAGTCCACCATCTAACAAACCTAAACAAGACTGGACACCCTATGCGTTGTAGTCTGGAGCACCTCCTCAGGCTCTGCATTTCCTGGTGACATGGACGTTTGTGTTTGTGGTTGTCTGGAGCGCACGGTTTAAGGGCCAGGACAGAAACGATCGCCTTCCAGTTGGAACTGTGTGCTGATGATTAGGCACCACTCAACTGTCAGGGTGTGCTTGGGTGTGGAATTGCTGCTGCCGTCCGTTGGACATGGTTGGACTTACTCTCCGTTTGATGAACTTGATGATCAGCTGTAGAGTCTTGAGTGCAAGAAGTGGAGGATGTGGCAGGCTTCATGTAGACAGTTTTCACTTTGTTGTGGTCTTTCAAAGTCTTTAGCAAAGGTCATAGTTAAGAGATGACATTGCTCTCTTAGGACTTTATTTTGCTGAGTGGGACACAGACCTCCTTTCATGTGAACAGCACTTACGTTCTCCTATGTGGTGTTAACTTATCGGAAGTACATCATGATTTGAATACTATCATTGACCTTTCCCCCACCATTTTGCGCTATCTGTCATATTACTTTGCATTTTCAAGGATATTGCATGTCAGGTGTATTGCTGTTGTGACTCCAGTGTAGCCAGTGGCAGTTTGTGAAGAACAACTCTGACCTGAAAAAGTTAACGATATGATTTTGTACTGGTAACCTCTGGGATGCTTAACGGTATCTTTGCCTGGTCTTGTCTAAGTTATCTTCAGTTGTTTGAATTAGTTCTAGAAGAAATGAAACTAGCACCTCTTGGGCTGATGGTGGCTATGCTGGTTTGGCTCCCACTCGTCATTAAAAAATTTTGCTCTATTTTAATGGTCTTTGTGTTCCTCTGAGATGGCGAAGTTTGGTAGTGGGTGTGGGCTGGGCATTGAGCACTACGGTGTGGCACACGAGTGGTGCTGCTCAAGCAGTACTCCAGCATGGAGATGAACTGATAGAGCAGAGGTATTGCCCAGTTTGCAGTCGGTTTTAGGCCCAGTCGCTTTGCAGGCGTTTTCATGGGTGAGTGTGAATTGTTAGAACTGTGGTTGAAAGCTTCTGAATCACTTCCTTTCTTTGTTCTTCAACTTGAACTACTTTTGCTCATCGTTGTGTAATATGGAAGAATTGTGTCCACCAGAACAGGTGAGTGGAGGTATGGCTGTTCACTCCCGGTTGTGTGAGGTGTTTGGAATATGACCTTCTTGGCTGGTCATGCTGTAAAGTCTTCATCTGTGTGTCAGATACATGGGGAAGAAGTACTTGTAGGACTTTGATGTCAGTCCATATACATTTTGCATCTCCACTGTTAAGTCCTGTATGACAGAGGTCAGAAGAAATGCCCAGAATGCTGAAGGGTTTGTACGTTTAGTGGGTAGCAAGTGTGTAAATTGTAGTAACTTCATTTAAAAAATTGACTCAGCTTTGCCTTCCCGCTCCTTCCTGTCCCAGAAAACCTGCCCCATCAAAGGGACTCCTTAGAAAGAAGCTCTCACAGCTGTGATGTCCCACACCAGTTAGCAACATGAGGTGAACATTGTGCCTCCAGAGCTGACACCTCTGTTTTTGCATGGACACAGCATTCTTTTTTTTGTCCTCCTGAACAAGTAAAACATTATCTGGGCAGCAGGATGGCCATTAAACAGGTCCAGGATTTCAGCTTCAAATATGTTGGGGCTATTGGTGTAAATAAATAATTTGCACCTGATGGTGACATTCTAAAGGTATAATACGCTCTATGTCTGAGTCCTTCAAGATTTCTTACCAAACTTCAGAAAAAAGACAATAATCACCTCTGCAACTGGAAGTATTTAATACTGGCTGTAGAATTCTTTTTGTTAAAGCCAGTCTGATCTAGGAGCCATGATAAAGCACATTAAAAACTACACTGTGTATTGCCTATACTGGCTTCCCATATTGTGGTGGCACTGAAGAAACTCAAGTATAAAATTTTAAGTTTTGGAAATAGATGTGTATATTTATTCTGTCAGTTCATTCATCTTCTACTGTTGTGTTATTTTAAAAGGCTTTTCAGCCTTTTATACTTAAAGATAAATTCAATCAATGTCTTTATATTGAAGCAAAATACGAACACAGACAAAGTAGCCTCACCTTGGCTAACTAGGTGCCTTTTCCTATTTAGAAATGGCTTCTAAACACCAGAGGTACCTCCTATTATATTTCTTTTAGGACTGTGTAACAAATACCGATTTGTTCTAGATGCAAAAGAACACCCATTGGGAATTCTGTGTTTACTGGTACTCAGTTCTAGATTTGTATGTTAGAACCAAGACACTTTACATCAAAAGAGTTATGTCCATTATATGATAGAAGTCAGCTTTGAAGTTCTATTTTTGAACAAATATTTATTTCTTTTAACAGTAAGGAATACCATGTATATTCTAAGGTAATTCTCAGGCTATACAGAATACTGGTTTGGCTTTGGTTGACTTCCATGTGCAACAACTTCAAGCTTTTCTGAGTGAGTGAAGGATTGGTAGATATTCCTTTTTTTTTTTTGTCTTTTCCTCATAAGAGGTAATCTCTTAAATATTAAAGAACTATGGTGCATACTCCTTAGAAATAGCAAACTGAAAATTAAGGGCTATCAAAAGGGTATTCACAGTGACCTTCAATCAGACAGCCCTATTCTGCTTCATGATTCAAATACACTGTTGGATGGGTTGATAGGAAATCCTCATTAATTTTGGTAACAAACAGAAAGGGTAATGTATTTACTCTTAAATACCAAGTTTATGTATTGGCATTAAAGTAGTTGTCAGTAATTTGAAGTAATGGTTTGTATTTTCCACATACAATTTAGCTCTCACATTATCTGAACCCAAATAGTTCTTTCGCAAAGACTCTGGTATTAGAAGCAAATGAGGTGGCTTTAGAGGGTAAAAATTCAATATGAGCAGTGCACCTAACTTTATTTTTCCTAGCACAGAGCATCCCGTTTCCTTCAATGAAATTCCACTTCATTGATGAATGTATGAATCAGTTCTCAGTATCAGAGAGATGCTCATGAAGCCGACTTCATGCTTTTCTGTTTTTATTTAATAATTTGGGGATTTATACACAGTGAACACGATTAGACATTCAGGTATGGTGATGTTGAAGTCGAAAGTCTTATTTTAACATTGTGTCAGATTATATTGCACCACCTTAGGTAAATGATCTAAAGATTATAGCTAAACCTCTGAAGGGGACTGTCACATGCATATATTGCTGGATCGCAGTCCTTATAACTCAGCAGGTTTTTTTGCATTAAGCGTTGCTCTTTGTGGAAAACCAACACTGTAAAAAAAAAATGGCATCTTCTCAGCGAAATGCTGTAGTGCCCATGCATGGGAGGTTTGTCCACCACAGTGACAGGTTCCACTTAAATCCTGGTGTGCTTATGCAGCTGTGTAAGAACAAGCTGCAGTTTATTGTAGCTCACCTGATCCACCAGAAAGATAATACATTTCGAGAGGAGTTACAACATCTCCCATTTATACCTGCACTCAGGTACCAGCAAAGTCCAAACTTGAAGATAATACTGGCACCGAATCTTTAGTGCGTGTGGGGACGTGCAAATCGGAGAGAACTCTGCTCAAGTCCTGGGTGCTAGGTTTGGCTTGCAGACACAAGGTTTAGATAATCATTGTTTTACAAAGGGAGGCAATGGAAGGTTTTGAGCATTGTGGCTTTCCATCTTGCATCTCTTTTGATGGAGTCCCTTTTTAGGAGAGACACATGGTTTAACCCCCTTTTGGAACTGGAAAGCAAAAGTCTATGTTTAAGGCATTTCACACATGTATCTTCTAAGACAGAGGTGATTTGCAAGAAGATGGTGTGTTTACATAAACGTTATTATTTTGTAACTTAAATCAACCTCTTTATTGAAATATGGAAGGAACAAGGCTGGTTTCACACACAGAAAAGAGTGACTTGAAGTAGAATCTGAGGACCACAGAGCAGAGTTAAGCACCTACTCTTGTATAATGTCGAACTGCGGGTGCAGTCCTGATTTCAGTGACACCAGGTGTGGTCCCACCAACCAGGCATCTCTTACACCTTACTCCCTTTTTAGTGGAAAAGCTTTCCTAAAAACTATTCTGAAGAATTGGCTATTTATCTGTGCATTGCCATTGATATATTGTCAAAATCTGTTTTTAGAAGGTGTCTGTCTTCAAAATAAGGTAACCTGTGACCAATATTGCCCTCAGTTGGTAGAAATCTTGTTGGCTTGATGAAAATTTTCAGAAGTCTGTTCCAAAGTAGGTGTGATTTGCAGTGCAGACAGTATTCTTCAATCCTGAACCGGGCAATCATCAGGACAACCAATGAAACTGTGTTAATCTGGGGTCCCATCTACCCAGGTCTTCTAGTTCTCTAAACTAAAGATACTGAGTGAGTTTCAAAGGCATAACTAGATAACTCTGGTAATGTTCATTATTGTACTAAAAAATTCCAGCGCCGAGCCGCACACGGAACATTACAATCACAGAATGACTGTCTTGTTTACCTACAACGTCACTCTCTTACCACGATTCCAACTTCCTCATTAGGTTGTAAACTACTTGGCATATTTTGGGAGACCAAAACCCAGTTGATTTCTTCTCCCTGTTACCATCTTGTTACAATCCTGATGAAGTGTTTTATTTGAATGAAGTGTAGTTCACCTCAAGATCCACCCCATAAGCCTTCTCCGGCGTGGAAGGGCCACTTCAAATATACTCTGTATCGCTCTCCAAAGCCATGAAGACATTCCCACCACCAAAGACCCTGAACTTCTGAAGATGTTTCCCTGGGTTGCCCAGGCTCTGTGTTCCTACCTATCTGAAGATGAAAATGACCTACATTTTTGTAACGCTTTCCAAATGACAAATACAATGAGTGCTTTCCTCTGGGCTGGTCTTTGATTCAAAATTAAAATTCAGCAATAAACTCCTCATTTAGGAATTGTTTCTGAAAGTTAATATATTTACAGAGGCATAGTTCAAATAATGGCAAGATCTAAATGTGGTCTAATATTGAAAGAAATTGGCTAATTATTTTTTTAAAATCAATGGAGTTATTGTGACGGCTAGCTACGCTCTAAATAGCATTTCTTTGTCCATTCATTTGACTTTTAACAGTATTACAGTTTCTTGGCTGTGTACATTTTCATCTGTGCAATCGCTTTTTGTTGCTCCTCCTCACCCATGTATTTTTCAGGCAATTTCTGCAGCGCATTTTGGGACACTGGCAAAAGAGATTACTTAAATAGTTAACTGTTCTTTGTGTTTAAACTATGATAATATATCAAACAATTTAAAGGGAAATATTTGCAATGTAGAGCAACTAGTAGTGGGATATGTGAATGCTGGCTCGCTTTACGTTCATGCAAATAAGACTATTCTGGTTTTGACAAAAAGAGAATCATCCTTTTGGGCTGGTGAATATTTTCTCTTTGTTTATTATCAAAACTTCAGGCTGGTAATACTGCGAAGCTGAAAGGAAATACACTTCAGTCAGGTTTCTTCTATCACACAGAGAAAACATAGATTCCAATAGTATTTCAATGTTATCTCATTATCAGTCGTAACACGAAATATTGTAGGAAATCTATTGGGTATCTCAAAACCTTCACAATAAGTTGATATGATTGACCTGTGTAGGAAAAAAAAAGACTTTTTGTGGCTTAGAAAAGAAGGGGACATAGGTTGACTCTTGCAGAATTGTAGTGGGTAGCAACATGATGGGTAGACTACAACAGAACACTAAAGCAAAAGCAGTATTGAAAACATGTCTCTGAAACAAACTTTTCTTTGAAAGTAGCAGTTGCCCCACTTGGGCTGTGATAGATTTCTCACCAGCCACCCACAAACCTCACAGCCCATCCCTTCAGAGGGGCAACACAGGAACAATGAGGATATTTTCCTCCATAAGGCACTTCACCGCGTTTATTTAGATTTTGTGGGGTTTATTTAAAATCATCTTATCATAATGCAATCACTTCCATGTGCTCAGCACCCAATGGATTAAGAAGGGATACAAGGGACTACACACCACTAAGTCTGAGCTGTGTTGCACACAAATTGGTAGCACCTATACAAAGAAATAGAATCAGCAGATATACGTGAAGGTGTTTTGGTTTGGAGAAGAGTTTAAGTGAATTTTAAGAGGAAAGTCACATCTCGCAGAACTCTCAGTCAATATGTGGATAAGAATGGCTCTGGCTGGTGCAAAGGGATTTTCAAAAAATGTTCTGGTTAGAGCCCACAGACATGGCTGTTAATGAGATAAAGCTGCTCCAGAAGGGTTGGTCATCTCTTTGATTACCTCTAAGGTGAAAACAGATACCCAGTTCCCAGAGAGGAAGCAATGAAGCGTAGTTGTGGTGGAGTGTCCAAACATCAGTACTAGGACCTGTGTCCTACAACAGAATCATCAATTGTATGAAACGAGTTGCGCTCACAGCTGATAATTTATAGATTATTATTAGTGTTGTCAAGAGAAGGGTTGACAGTGAAGAGCTGGGTAAGAGCAGCTGAAATAAGTGTTGGTAAATGCAAGCTAATGATCAAAGGAAAGATAATCCTGACTATGCATGCATAACAATGAGCCCTGAAGAAGCGGTTACAATTCAGGAGAGATCTTGGAATCATTGTGGAAACCTTTTGGGTGTGTCTACATTTGTATTTTAATTTGGATCAGGTGCACACTTTTGAAGTGAGTCTCTCTGTGATCCCCACTTACCAACCACTATTCACACCACGGAACTCTTACGGAGAGCAGTGTGAGACTAAACAGAAAATGTGCTTGAGCTCCTAATGGGTGTCCAGTCCATGGGCCCAGACTACTGCTTATAAGAGATAAACCTCAAGGAAAGAGAATTTTGGGTGTTATTAAAAAAAGCTATTCAGAATGAAACAAAAGATGATCACCATAGTGTCACTGGAGGATACCATTGTGCTCTCACAACTGCACCCACTTCAAGAAGACCACAGAACTAGAAATAATGCAGAGAAGGGCCACCAGGGTGTTGGATGGTACGGAATGGCTGTCAGTGACAAGACACCTTACGACAGCTTTCTGGCCTGCAGAATAAGTGATGGAGGAAGATATGATGCTCTGAAAAATGGGATGATTAGTTAATCCAGTGATGAACGCTATTTCTCATTGCACAAGAAAAGGCAATGTAGCAAATGAAATGATTAGGCAAATGACAGGCAGAGGAGGTACTTCTTCACAGAATTTAAATCTTGGAACTCATTGCCATGGGATATTGTGGAAGTCAGAATGGTTTCAAAGAGTGGTAAAACAGTTTCTTGGAGGTTAGATCCCTTTATAGCTTTCAGCACAGAAAGAAAATCTCCAGAATCATAGAATGTTTAGAGTTGGAAGGAACCTTAAAGATCATCAAGCTCCAACCTCCCTGCCATGGGTAGGGACACCTCCCACCAGAGCAGGTTGCTCAAAGCCCCATCCAGCCTGGCCTTGGAGGAATCTAGAAGCTAGGAAAGTCAAGCAAGGGCAGCACTTCCCCTACAGATGCTGTTTCCTGAGCATCCAGTGCTACTTTCTATTAGAATATACACCATGTTGAGCTACATGGACCTTTAGTCTGACTCCTATGGCAGTTCTTAGTTTTGTACTTACTGTAGTCGTTAAACAAACATAGGTATTGACTAAGGTGTTGATACGGTCTGCAGAGATCACAAACATACTTGCCTTACAAGTCGTATTTTTGAATTTTAATTGCTAATCATTGGCAATTAGTGTCCTTGCAAACTAAGGGACAAATCAGAATAGTGGGTTCAGTTTCCAACACAGAAAAAGTCCATTTCCACTGTAGAGACCTCACAGTCCAGAATTCCAGCAAGATGCACCAGGAGGTAGAAGCAAACAAGAGTAGGAGAAGGGAGGAGGTGAAGTAATGTAGAATCAAGCAGGCATAATGAAACTGAAGTTTGGGCTAACTGCCATGGCTCTGGCTAATAACTGGAGTAAAAGGGACAACGCTAAACCAGTAAGCGTTAGAGTAAAGACATGGACCGAGGCAAATGATCGAGTCGGTATTATTAGGAAGTTATACCGGTGCAATAAAATGTTTCTAATGCCCAGAACCAGCTTTCTCCTACTTCTATGAGAAAAGAATTTCAACATCTAAAACGGTTTGTCCACAACTGCTGCATAGTTACATTTTGGATGGTCCTGGCAGGCTTCCTTGCACGGGGTTGTTCATACCCATTTATCAATCCTTAAAGGACTTACCCGAATATTTTAACTAAATTTTAACAACCCCATCAAGTGCTATTGTGTTGGGTTTTTTTTTCTAGAAATGGTGATTGTTAATATACTGAAATATAAACCATGTACTTTCTGACCAGCTCAACCTGTCACATTCTTTCACAGATACAGAATTACCCTTTTTGTGACATCACTTTGCAGTCGCTGCAATGAGCTGTAGTGGTATAAACTGCTCAGGGGCGTTAGGATAACTCCATAGGAGAGAGCTTTGTTTATATATCTTAGTAGTCCTAGTAATAAGAGAGAGATTACAATATGAAGAGTGACATTTCTTAGGTTTTTAAAAGACTACTTTTAAAGTCTGTTTGACCATGCTGATGGACTTTCATTTAAGTGTTACGTGCTTGCAATTTGCTCTAATAATATTTTGAAGCCATTAAATAATTTCCTTTTTTGGAGAAGAGGCTGTTTTGCTAATTATAAAATCACATTAATAGAGCTGATGAATTTGTCTTTCAGAAATCTGTTTTGTGATAGGTTTCAAGTGTTTTAGCCCAAGAAATCTGACAGGAAGGGTGCTGGGGAATTCCTGCTAAACACGGGTCACGTGGAAAGGTAATGCACAGTAATGGCTATTGGGCTCATAAATGAGACTCTTGGGCTGCAAAGGTGTTGATATGAAATTTTTTTGGTAATTAATGTAAGGGAGGAATAGGTGCACATGTGAATGCATGAATTTAGGATGAGAGAGCATGAGAAGAACTTCTGTGGTGAGAAGGGGTTGAACATGTCAGAGGAAGCAGCAACCTTTTAGGTACCGCAATGGTACAACATAACAGTGTGGCTTCACATTGAAGAGGAATATGACTCCAGTATCAAGATGCATACAGGTAGGAGGATGGAGACTTGTTGGATTCCAAAATAAGTACTAGGAATTCTAGGGAAAATTCCATTTATGTACTAAAATGCTTTCACATGACTGCAGGGGAAAAAACCTGGAAGCTCTTAAAGGAATAAATGCTGGCCGATGAGGGGCAATTAAAACTTTGCAGTTCAGCTGCAGTAACTGGAAGCAAGACTGTGATAGAGTCTGGGAGCATGAACTCAAGCTTTTCACAATTCAAAAAGGTGGAAAGTTGAAAAGCAGCTCCCAGTGTTGTGTAGTTAAACCTCACTGCTGGTTTACAGTTTCCTTCTGTCAGAACCAACGTACTCGAACGGTCAGAAGAGGAGATGGTGGAGGTGATGGGGAACTGGACCATGTTTTTCTCTAAGTAGTCACTGTGTACACCTGACACTGCTCTATGCTGCAGGTTAATATGGAAGAGTAGGCAGTATTTGCACAGCCAGCAAAACGTGCCATAGTATGGGAACAGTGAAAAAAGCAATAGGAAACTGTGAGAAGCAACAGGTATCAGCTTCAGCTCTTTGGCAGCAGCAGAGGGGAATTAATTTTAAAAAAAAATTAAGTTTTTTCAGCAGCAATGCAAAATGACTGCTTTTCTGTCTTTACATCTAAAAGCAAAGTGTGAGACATGCAATTAAGTAAAAAATAGACAATTCAGGCTCCAAATTTTAGTAACGCTGAATGTTCCTGTTACTTACCTTTATGGCCTGATAATGGCTTATGTACAATCGAAGCCCTAATCATCTGTGCACTGATGAGACACAAAAGATGCAACAGAAACCCCAGAAAAAGCTGTATCTGATAACAGATTTTGACACATACCAGGAAAACAGTGGCCATTTATTGACACCCACAGAACACTCACGTTTCTTAACAAAACAAAAAGGGTGAGGCCCTTGGCCAGATTTTATGGCCTTCTCACTGACGTGTTTTATTTGCCTCTTGGTGTCAAGAATGGCAATCCTCAACTAACTGGGAGTCATGGGTGTCTCAGAGCAAAGCTGTTGGGCACCACAGGGCTGAGTGATGCCTCCAGAGCCCAGGTGACGTGGATCAACTCCTTCCTTTGACTTCCCTTGGTCTTGGAACCTGCTCTTTTGTCCACAATACTGATGTGTTAGTATCTTTAAGAAGCTGTGGTATAAATCCCCCATCAGACGACACAAGAACCTGATGGCAGCTAAGGACTATCAGCTCTGGCTGTCCCATGTCCTCAGAGACCGTTCGGAGGCCACTGGAAGGAGGTTCATCCACTGTCCTTCTGTCCCTCGCTGCCTTCTCACCACTGCCTTTCCCATGCACAGCCATGTACTTGCATGAGGTGATAGATTAGAGCAGGAGTGCCAAGGTGGCCTTGTCATCTCTCCCTGCTGACTAAGGCCTATGCAAAGAGTGTGCTCCGTGGCATTTATCAAATGGATCAAGATAACAAGAATTCCAAGTTCCACTTTTTAATTGTACACATCACAAGCTTTGGATTGTTATTCTCATCAATCTTTCATTGTGCTGATGGCTAGAATGCACCTTCATTGAAGACCAGCATGGCTCGACACGTGGACTGGCCAGTGTGGTTCATAGTCTTGCATGAACTGTTGTTCCTGCTGCCTCAGAAAGCTTCAAGGAATTTCTAGAAGAGTTGATGGAAGACTCTTGTTCCTCCCAATTGAATAATGCATCCCCTGGCTTTGCCATGAGCACCACAGAGGACGACGGATCTTTTTCCTGCATGGTTTGACCACCCTACTCTTCAGCTTTCTGACATGACATTACTTCTGGTGTTCGTAGTGAGTGCCAGTGAAACCACGTTTCTCACTCTTAGAGGTGGTATCAAACCTTGCAGCGTGGGCCTGGTTACCACTTACTTACAACCTACTGTGGGCTGGGATTTGAATTGTTCTGCAACTCCGCTGCTGTTATGTTTTTATGCTTCACCCACTCATACCAAACCCAGAAGACAAAGGCAGGTCTCCTTTGAACGTCAGCTGGACCTTCTACGTGTACCGGGAGTGATGCGGTTTTCCTCTCCTGCTATTAACTGCTGCTCTTGTAACCTATTTAGTATACAGGAGGAAAAAGTCTTGCTTACTGATCAATTAATATATCCAAACTACGCTTTTATTCTGGCTATCGATCTGCATTGCTGTTATATCTTAGAAAATACACCCCATGGTTTTCTGCAGTCCAAGATAAGTGTCCAACGAAAGCTCACAAGCAAAGGACAACATTCTTCAGTGCTGTTGATCCCTGAGCCTCAAGGCAGAATTCCTGAGGTGACTGAAACAATTTCTGCTGTAACATACCACTTCTGTAAAATCTCTAGATTCCCTTATTAATTCTAGGTTTTTGTGCAGCTCAGAACAGCTCTAACAGAACTTTGCCTAAACGTCGTTCTTACTCCATGTCCAGCTGCTCTTGCTCCCTTTCACCACCAAAAGGCACCCATTCCAAGCTCACAAGCATCTCCAGTGATCAAGTCACGGTCTGGTGGCAGTTGGTATTTCGAAGCAGGGGGTTACGCGCTGAGGATGTTGTTTGGTGCTAAGAATTGCAAAGGTGTGTTTTGGATGTGTATTTAAATGCATACACTTCCACAGGCATCAAGGGGCCATCTGGGGATTGCCTACAGATATTTAGTATTTGATACATCACTTAGTCAAGATTTGGGAAGTGCTTGAGTAGTAAGCCTCAGGGTTAGCAGAGGAACAGCATGATAAGCCTTAGATCTTGCAGAGGAACCGATAGCAAGACCTACCCTTTCATTCCCCCTCTGATTATCCAGCAGCGTAACCGGGCTCTGTGGTGACAGATAGAGTGGGACTGAGGGAGACAGAGGACAACCCCAGGCTGGTTTAAAGTCAGAGTATTGGGGTTTTTTTTATTTTTTTGAAGTGACTAGTCTTCAGCTCCATTTCTGAGGTTACTTGAAGCTCTGACTCAAACAGAGACCTCTCTGAATGGGGTAAAGCAGTAGCTGCCACACTTCTGGGACAGGAACTGCAGCTTCTCAGGAGCACGTTCCCCTTCGCAAACACAGTGGCAGCTGCTTTCGATCTGTGGGTTCTCGCTGCTATTGTGTGAGGGAATCACACACTCTGAGTTTCAAGAGCTACAAAAGAGAGGAAGTAAAGCTGTGGCTCATTTAGGACTGTTATTTTAATGAGCTTAATGAATCCTGTATAGGACTGAGAGTTTCTTTAGAGTTCTTGGTCCTGCAAAGCAGTGCTCTTGGTCTGACCTTAGAGCCTTGAAGACAGCGGAGCTCTCAAAAACTGCACCACTTCGATTCTGCACCAATTTCAGCAACATCCGCAGCCCCAGCGTACGTAGCTCACCTGCTTTAGCAGATGTTTTCAGCATCAAGTTGATCAGACTTCTCTGAATGGAGCTTAAATGACATCATGCTGCGAATGGCTTCTGGTGTCCCAGGTCACCATGGTCCCACACATTCACAGAAGTCCAGGAGGTCCATGCTCATGCAGAAACAAACTGATTTGCTTTGTGAAATAAGCACCCACAGAAGATACGGGGTTGGTTTTTTTGTTAACCAAACTCATCACATGGGTAAAGCTGAAACGTTCATGAATGTTAATACTGTTCTTGTAAAACATGACCGGCAAGGATTCGTTTCACGTGCTGTGTGGACACTGGCTTTCAAAGGGCAAATTCACTGCAGCACCATTTATCTCATCTTGAGCAAAGCAGGATGGAAGGAGATCTCCAAAGTCATTAACTCGATAACTCCTCATGACAGTCAGACATGGCTTATAATCACTGTCATCAAAAGAACTCTGACAGTGAGCTGGGTTCTGTCCCTCTCCTCCAAAAGTTACGGTTGCTTTTGGAAAAGATTTCAGACGCCTGCGTCCTGTAGTGGTTGGGATTGAAAACACACTGGAGGAAAGACTCAGCCAGCCAGCAGACTCTCAGGCCTCCTCTGCAGAAAAACCATTCCCTCTAGAAACCTAAAAATGACTCAGGGTGATGAACTGGTATAACTTTAAAAAATGAAGTACTATCCCACCTATTTTCTGCCTACAGTACAGCTTTATTAATGGAAATGTATTGTAAATTATATATTCTTGGATAGTCTACTTTGGAACACTCAAAAACTGAGACAATTACTTTTTTATAAAAGTATTCCAGTGTGCTTTAATACCAAAAATCTGAGAAATATGGTAGATATACCAAGAAAATTAAAAGCCCTAGAGCTAAATGTTTTTTATAAAAGTCATTTAAAAAAGAGAATTTCAACCAAGTTGACCTTGCTGGTTCCAGCGCTGCAGAGGTTTGGTTGTGCATAGCTGTGAGTACAGTACTGTGTAAATAACATACCAGAATCTACCAAGGATGTCGTGCTTGGTGGCTTCTGCTACAGCATCATCTATAGCTTTAGACTCAAATACTTAGGGCAGTGTGGATATGCCGAGTTCTGCTCTCACAGGAGCATAACATACATATGTTTATATATATGCTGTCCTATTATTTGGTAAAGCTATATTTCCCTTCCTTTTTTATGAAGCCTTTTGAAAAGGGTTTCAGGTATCTAAGACCAAAAGATACCTGAGGATCTGGCTCTTGAGTAAAAATAGTCCCAACTTTCCAGAGCGCTGACAGTGCAAAAGGTTTTGGCTCCCTTGCAGCAAAGTGAAGGCCCTAGAATGCAACAGGACTGCTGTGCCTTTCCTCTCCATAGATCTGTGCTGCTATAGCTCAAGGAAGTAGTAAATGTCCCAGATGACATACAGATAAAGCAGTCAGGAGTGTAGCTCCTGTACTCTCATCAGTGAATGAGGCTCCCATTCATACTGGGCTGCCCTGGACATGCGAGTTCATGTACCACTGATGCAAACTCCTGCCTGGATTTACCCCGTGGAGTTCCCTGGTCTCTGAAATGCAGAACTGGTTTATTTTAGTAGAAATTGATTCACTAGTTGTGATTTTCATATGAGAAAATCATGTAATTTTTGGTTCGCTGTCTGCTCTGAAGTGGCAGCGGTTCTTTTACACACCCCAACAGTTTCGACAAACTATTTAGTAAGTTTGAGGTTGAGAAGAAAATGCTGCTACTTCTTCATTTCCCCAGCACAGCTCACGGTGAATCACCTGTGCATGGTGGGTGGTTTCTCAGGCCAGCCAAACCGACTCCTTTCTTACTGGGGCACGTGTATGGAGAGGATACTAATCCACTCAGTATAAAGACTTGAAGACTTACTTCACTATAGTAAAAAAATACACAAACCAGTAAACGCAACGGATTTAAACTCTTTCTTACACTTGATTAGTGCTTTATATGCCTGCTTTCGGAACATTCCAAAAGTAGTGTTGTGGATTAATTTGTTTCATTAATATTTTTTCATTGCTAGCAGGTAGTTTTAAAAAACACAAACACTGACCATGTGATCTTTTTAAGGTAGATTGTTACATTTTTACAGCATGGGTAATTTTCATATATTACTTCTTTTTAAGGTTTTGCACTTACCTAGTATTATGCCTCTAAATAAATTCAAACAAACCTTTAGCACTTGAATTTTTCACAAGCGAATGGGGCTGTTGTGGTGTTTCAGAAGGGGTGCAGCTCTGTGTGGATGTAAAGCAGTTTGTAGGCAGATGTGGGTAATTATATAGTTGTATGCAGTGATCCAGTAGCACAGGGGAAAACTCTTCCCTTTGTCCACAGGACTGAACATGAGTGCACAGATTTCAGACAACAAGTAGTAAACCTTTGGCAGAGAGGGAATAAACCAGGGGAACAGAACTGAACACTGCACATCCTCCTTACCTTGAATTTTTCCCTTTTCTTTAGGCAGAATTGTGCCGTCTTTAAGAGATGCATTATTTTTCTAAGCGATAAAACAAAGAAAATAAGTGACTTGTATTGATCTGGTGAATGCAGTTCTTATCATCCTGCCCTTCATAAAAATGTTCTTCCTCAAAATTATATGAAGTAACATGAATTTGAACTTTAAACACAAGTGGTGAACTGTAACACTTAGGATAAAATTTTAGAATATGGCTTCTGAAGCAGCTACAAAATTTTAGACAGAGCCATCACATTAGCACCCAAATTTTACAAAACTTAAAGAAACATGGAGACCATCTGTTCAGTTTGCTGCAAACCACTTTGCAGGATTTAAGGTCTGGGAAATGAAATTAGCTCACAGAGATATAAAAGGTGCCAGTGGCTGAAAGTTAGAATGAGACGCGCTTTTTCCCATGAAGATGATAGCATTTTATTTATAGCACTTCCAAAGAGTGGCTAACAGCAACGCTGTACTTTCTGTGAACCAGCTCAAAATAAGATGCAGTGATTTTCTAATAGGTGGCGTTCAACGAAATCAGAATGTGGGACCTGGTGCAGATCTGCTGAATGAAAAGCGTTCCCATATAAACCCAGACAGGCTCGATGGGTGGAACTGGCCTTTTGGCCTTTAAATCTGGGAATCTGTAAGTAATGCCATGACAAATATTCAAGTGTAGGCCAACATTGGATCCTCTTAAATGGAAGTGGCATGGACACTTGCGTGGTGCTGTGGTAACAGAAGTTAGTCTAGGTCTGTATTCTAGGTTTCTTTCAAAGTGTTATCCAGACACTACATCCCTGAGCATTTTATACCCACAGACCAATCATTTGTCAAAAAAAAGAAAACTTTGGTCACGTTGAAAAAACTGTAGTTGTATGGTATGTCGTTCACTCTGGAGGGTCACTATTATTTGAATAGTTTCAGGTTTTTCATGTTTAGATTATACTAGACCCCCTGAAATGCTAGAAAGCTCAAGCTCAAAGATGCAGAGTTGCTTTCACCGTTATTATTGGAACATCTGATGAACAGGATATTATTCACCATTTCTTGCAGAGAGTGGTTAAAGCCCTGTAGTGGTGAGAGAGGCTCGGTCACCAACTCTTGAAGCAGGAGTTCCAGCGCCTGAATAAACTGTCAGGTGCACTCTCACATAGCACAAATGTTTGATACTTTATGTTGTCACAAATAACAAACTATTTTGGACTCTATGTCTTTAGAAAGGTAAATTTTCTCACTGTACATCCAGACTATTTGGATTATCACAGGATGCCATTCATCGAACAATGCCTACAATTACATAATTAGATTTCATATTGCTGACTTATGAGTCCTGTAACTAAACAGGCATTAGATGGGAAAGAACTTAGATACTAAAACACAAATTTTGGGGTTAAAGACAGCTTGGAAAAATCTCATTGTTCTCTAAATATCTACCATTTAAAAAATGAAGCCAAATGGATTTTTATGTTGAAGAAAAAATGCAATTATGTTCTTTGCAGAAAGCTGAAGTGGGTTATTGATTACCTTGGACAGGAGTCTCCACTCTCAATATGTATAGTATTAGGAAGGGCTTAAAAAACTAAGAAAGTACATCACAAACAATTGGAAGTGGAAAGATTTCAGACATTTTGATTAACTTGACTAAAACTGATTCCATATTATATGGCCATCAGAGGAAGTTACTAAACACCTCAGAGTGCTTGTCTGAGTAAGAAAAACATCCAGCCAAATGTAGGAGATACACAGGTGATTTATAACCTTTGCTCTCCCTTGGGTGTCACCTTCAGAAGACTCTTCCTAGCCAGGGAGGGAGAAACTGAAGGATGTTCCCCGTTGGATTTTCCCAGGTGGCTGTCACCTACCTAGAGCATATCCTTCCACGTGTTGAAGATGCTCCCAGATTCCCTTTAAAAGCAATGCAAGGTGTGAACTCGCCTTTTAAAATCTGCGCTGCCTCTTTGTAATTGTGTGCATTAATGGAACCAAGAGGACAGAAACAGCAGAGATGATGTAGCACAGGGTACTGCCTGCACGTGTGTGCCCGGTGCTGCACAGTGCCCCTCCGCAACGCTGCACGTGACGTTCAGCAGCCAAGGGCAAGGTCTTTGTCGGAATGACAACGAATTACTACACTGCCAAACTCATGTCTCTGTCTTTGGGGCACACTGAGCAGTCGTTAGCATGAATCTGACAGACACTCTCTATGTACCAGGTTTTGTGATTAGCATATTCTGACCATTTAATTTTCAGAACAAGTCAAACGTTATGGAACGCTACCCATCAAAGGGAAATGCTCCCTGCTCCGAGCTCCACCCGTTATGCTGTTAAATAATAGTAATGGTCATTAGTATCTGTTTAGTAGGATAGATTTGCATGGTGCTTTGCAACTATGAAAATAACATTTCAGAGGACTAATTGGGGAAATCCATAGTCTCTAGGGAAATTCTCTGATTATTTTGTTTAAACCCTTCTTCCACAACCACCTGAAGTTTGTTTCCTAGGAATTGATGTAAAAGCTTTAAGCACGTACATATCATCTTGAATTCTTCAAAACATAAAAGACTTTCTTCTTATCTCGAAGGCAAGTTTAGTTGCATTCTAGATATCTGACCAAGTTTAGTTAATGTCTCTAAAAATAGTCCCAAAGGATGGGGGGTGTGTTCTGTCATTAGGCCACAGCTGGTAAGCATAGTGAGAGCCATACTCTCCCCAATATGTATCAGTATTTCTGTTGAAGTAGTAAGAATAGAACAGTCCGCCATCGTGCGTGTTACTGTTGATTTCCACGCTATTTTTTCTGTGTATGCCTTCCTACACAACTGCTCTTGGGAGAAAAAGAAAGCTTGAAGTGTGATCAAAAATTCCTTATGTAATTCCAGAGCCACCTAATCCAGGCATATTCTTTTTCCCAGCAAAAGGAAATGTGTATTCATCTTACCAGTCTCCCGAGTGTGTTAGGAACCTCTTGGTCTTGTCAGGGCGTTATACTGCAGAATCTGCTACAAAACTGATAAATACAAGCAGCAGCAAGCACAAACACTAGATGTGGGTATTGAGCACAAGTTAATCTGGGCAGTTCCTATGTTTGTGTTGCTCACTAGGCTTCCAAAGAGAGCTCCTTCATCTAGATTTTCATTTTGCAGAGTGCTGTCCATCAAAATTATTTCAATGCACCTTTCCCGTTTTCAGCAGCAGGTCGGAAATGGCTTTACAGAGGGAGTGTTCTTTTCAGATAAGGCACATGAAAATGAAGGGGACAGCTGGACAGCTGAGGTGGTGAGGAGGGCTAGAAACAGAAACTCAAGAGTTTCGAGCCCCATCTCAGCATCCTGTTCTGTTACTATCTCTGCACAAACCTCCAGGATAGGTACAAGAACTACAAAAGTCTCTTTATTAGCTTGTTTCCTCTTCTCCATGTACTAAATGGATGGTCACTTATTCCCTTTGTCCCTGTATTTAATTCCTTCATATGAAGAACAAATACATAGCTGTATCACAAAACATGTTGGATGTTCACACCCCAACGTAGCCCATTCCTCCTTCTGCTTGTACTGTAAATACTGAGTGTTCACAGAAACACTGAAAATACACTGAATAATTACTCCACAATATATCTAAGTATCAAAAAATAGCCATTTAATGACTAAGAAAACCTTTTTAACCTTTTGATCAGCTGACCTTGGTCCTCCAACCCATCTCCTGTGTACACCTCAGAGAATAGATTGCTCTTGCTGTATGACCTGAAAGTCAACAAACCCTGGTGGTATCAGGTCAAGGAAAGAAGGAAGTTCAGAGCTGCTTGTGGGAAACTCCCAGCTGCCTGGTAAATCTAAACTCAGCTTCATAGAGTCAGCTCATACACCCACTTCCACAGATTGCACAGAACCCAGCTTTCCAAATGGAGCTGCTTGTCCGAGTGGAAAAGAATTAATAAAGAATTAGTAAATGATGACTTGGATGAGGGAATAGAGTGTACTATCAGCAAGTTTGCTGATGACACCAAACTGAGAAGACTGGCTGACACGCCAGAAGGCTGTGCTGCCATTCAGCGGGACCTGGACAGGCTGGAGAGTTGGGCGGGGAGAAATTTAATGTAATAGAACAAGGACAAGTGTAGAGTCTGGCATCTGGGCAAGAACAACCCCAGGGACCAGTATAGGTTGGGAAATGACCTGTTGGAGAGCAGCGTAGGGGAAAGGGACCTGTGGATCCTGGTGGGCAGCAGGATGACCATGAGCCAGCACTGTGCCCTCATGGCCAAGAAGGCCAATGGCATCCTGGGGTGTATTAGAAGGGGGGTGGTTAATAGATCGTGAGAGGTTCTCCTCCCCCTCTACTCTACCCTGGTGAGACCCCATCTGGAATATTGTCCAGTTCTGGGCCCCTCAGTTCAAGAAGGACAGGGAACTGCTGGAGAGAGTCCAGGGCAGGGCTACCAAGATGATGAAGGGAGTGGAGCATCTCCCATACGAGGAAAGACTGAGGGAGTTGGGTCTCTTTAGCTTGGAGAAGAGGAGACTGAGGGGTGACCTTATTAACGTATATAAATATGTAAAGGGCGAGTGTCAGGAGGATGGAGCCAGGCTCTTCTCAGTAACATCCAATGACAGGACAAGGGGCAATGGGTGCAAGCTGGAACATAGGAGATTCCAGTTAATTATGAGGAAAAATTTCTTCACAGTGACTGAACACTGGCAGGGGCTGCCCAGGGAGGTTGTGGAGTCTCCTTCTCTGGAGACATCCCAACCCCGCCTGGAGGCGTTCCTGAGTGATCTGCTCTAGGTGTTCCTGGTCCGGCAGGGGGATTGGACTAGATGATCTTTCAAGGTCCCTTCCCTGATATTCTGTGATTCTGTGAAATGTATCATAGAATAATTCAGTTGGAAGGGACTTTTGGAGATCACTTGATCCAACCCCTTGCTTAAAGCAGCACCAACTTAATTAGGTTACTCAGGGTCTTGTTCAGTCAAGTTCTGAGCATCTCCAAGGAGGGATATTCCACAGCCTCTCTGAACATCTGCTCCAGCATTTGACTACATGTATAGTTTGTGGTAGGGATGACAGTGAGGACAGCAGAAGATTATCATGAGCTCATTAGAAATAGAAGACTAATTAGGTGCGAGATTCATAAGTGTCTCTAACAACTTATTAGCCATTTGTTAGAATTCCTTTTTTGTCATTTCATAAACTCTTTGCATGTGGGATCTTAGTATTAAATGCAACCCAGAGGTTTCTTGTACTAAAGTGTGAGTTTAAGCTTCCATTCCTAAAGTATCTGGAGCACAGTCCGGGTGTTGGAGCACCAAAGTGTGTTGGTCTCGGCACTAACCCTCAATGAATAACAAGCAGACAGCTGCAGCCTTCCCCAGCTTCCCTTTGTGACTGGCATAGAGCCATGGAGAGAACGTACACTGCCCTAATCCCACTGAGACAAATGTAAGGAATAAATCTCAGAAACCCTACATTTATAAAAGTAGAGTGCCCCATTCTCCAGAGACACATGGAACAAAGCCCTCTGCCACATCGCTGCTGTAACTGCATCCAGGAGCAGCTGAGGTATTAACACAACCGCCAAGTTAGGAATCTGACTAACAAATACATGGAAAATTTCCTCAGTAATATATTCACTACTTACATATTCAATACTGCTCCGAGCACAGACATTTCTAAATGGTTCCTCAGCTTCCTCAGAGATCCGGTCTCACCCTGGCGCTTGGTACGTCCACATGATCTGTCAAACAGAATGAGAAGAGAGCTGTCAGCATGGAGATGTGGCACATGCCTCCCCAGTAAGCCTTGGAGTCATCTGGTGGGCATTTCGAGCAGGATGGCAAGATCTGTTCCTCTCTGCCAGAGGAACCCCGTGGTGTTCCTGGGGACCTCCCTGAAAGGTGTAATGGATTCCAGTCTACAGTAACCCCTCCACTGGAACTGCTGCCAACGCTTGGTTGAAACCCTATCAACAGGAATAACGACCGTCTAAAAGAACACTTCCTTGGCTTGTGTGAACTACCAAGGCTGCAACAGGACTCACTGAGGTCAAAGAATGCTGACCCTTTGTTGCCAAGGTCAGCTTTCAAGAGGATCCTAGGGCCTGAGGTCAGCAGAAGGGTAACCTGTGATTGTCACCTCTGCAGCACACCACTTGGCTGGCCCTTCCCGGGGGACCCCAGGTGGGATGGGGTGGTGGAGTCAGTCTGACTCACTGCCGACATTTGGACGAGCAGAGGTGGCTTACTGCCCTTCGTCCACACTGGAAGCAAACGTCCTCTTCCCACGGGGTCCATCGCGTCGCTCCAGAACATGCTCTTGGGTTAAATCAATGAATATGCTTTGATGCCTTTGCATCCCCACGTCTAGAGCGCTGTCCCCACTTTTAAAAGGCAGGTTTCTAACTAGCTGCGCCCTCAGCCAGTTTGAAGTGCATCAGTCTGGTGAACGCTGGCAGCCCTTACTACTGTCCCTAAGACAGTTTGTTCCTTCCAGGCAGCAGTAGTAAGCTGGTTTTACACTGGGCAGAATTCAGATCCCCAACGCCAATTAAATCTGCAGCGAAAACCAATGTAATAATTGAGGCCAGAACTTGGCCTACTGACCCTGCTCATCTGAATGCTATTTCTGAGGGGATAATGATGTATTATTTTTCCTTTTTTGACAATTACTCTTTCACAGATAATTTTTGAAATTTTATGTGCCACTTTCCTGTGATGCTGCACTGGTATCCTGGATACTTGTAGAATTCTGCCTTCCTCTCATGCCGTTACAGTTGCCTAAAGCATGTTTCTGTATGCCTTTTTTCTGCTCTACCTTTCTTTTCAGCTCATTTCTGGGTTTTGTCATCACATTAGCTTCATTTGTGTAACCAAGAAAATGAAGAAAGCCTTTCAGATTCTTTCAGAAGCCTGAAAAAACCTTTGCGTTTCATGACTTCTCTTATTCTCCCCCTGCTTTACAAACTGCTACTTCAGCTTTTCACTCAAAGGATTGCCCCTCAGCCTTCTATTTATTCTGTAAGTTATCTATTTTTAGCCCTTCTAAAATCTATCCCTGCATGGTATTATTCACAAATTTGACTGTTACTACCTTGGAGATACGTGGATGCTCCAAACAAATTGCCTCAATTCGAGTTTGGATAGAAAGCACAAAACGAATTTAGGATTTATCCTTCTGGCGTCTCCTTGTCCCAGTCCGGCCATTAATTTAACAGGGACAGAGTTCTTCGTTCTCCTCTCCCTCCTGTCTCAGTCAGGGGGCAGAGATTACCCTCCTTCACATTCAGGCCCGTAGGCTGGGGATTCATAGAATCATAGAATCATTTAGGTTGGAAGAGACCCCTGGGATCATCAAGTCCAACCATCAGCCCTACTCTACAAGTTCTCCCCTACACTAGATCCCTCAACACCACATCTAATCTGCTCTTAAACACAGTCAGGGATGGTGACTCCACCACCTCCCTGGGCAGCTGATTCCACCGATTGACCACTCTCTCCGTGAAAAATTTTTTCCTAATGTCCAGCCTAACCCTACCCTGCTGCAGCTTGCAGCCATTCCCTCTTGTTCTATCGCTCATTGCCTGTGAGAAGAGACCAGCACCAATATCTCTACAGTGCCCTTTCAAGCAGTTGTAGAGAGTGATGAGGTCTCCCCTCAGCCTCCTCTTCCTCAGACTAAACAACCCCAACTTCCTCAATCGATCCTCATAAGCCTTGTTCTCCAAGCCTCTCACCAGCTTTGTTGCCCTCCTCTGTACTGACTCCAGCACCTCGATATCTCTCTTGTGTTGAGGTGCCCAGAACTGGACACAATACTCAAGGTGCGGTCTCACCAGTGCTGAGTACAGGGGGACAATCACCTCCCTACTTCTGCTGGTCACACTGTTTTTTATGCAAGCCAGGATGCCCTTGGCCTTCTTGGCCACCTGGGCACACTGCTGGCTCATGTTCAGCCTCCTGTCGACCAGCACCCCCAGGTCCTTTTCTGCCAGGCAGCTCTCTAGCCACACTTCCCCAAGCCTGTAGCGATGCATGGGGTTGTTGTGGCCCAAGTGTAAGACCTGGCACTTGGCCTCATTGAAGGCCATGCCATTAACATTGGCCCAAAACATTGGCCCATTCTTTCTGACTTGCTGCTCTGTCAAATATGTATTGATCATTTCCAAACTACTTGTCTCTCCCTGTATACAGTAGAAAGAAAACAAATCTTGTCACTGGCTATTCTTACACCATACTCACAGATTGCTCTTCCACATCCCATATCCTGGAATAAGTACCTAACACCTGCTCTAATTGTCCAGTTCTCTTCTTGTCTAGCACAGAGAGGTAATTTTTACCAACTCATCATTTCAACAGAGGGGGTGTTCCTTGAAAATACCGTCAAAGCTATTACATTGTCCTCTTTCAAAGATCATTGTAAAATTCACCTCAAAAACTTTGGTAAGGAAAGTGTGTTGTACTGTGGCCACTTGGACTGACCAGCATCACCCTGTAGCACCCCCAACATCCCGTACCCTCCTTCTGTCTCTCATCTCCCAGTGCATAGGCTTTGTAAAACCAGCCAGCTGCCCTTGGACAGTTGCTCAGTTGTCACACACCACAAAGTTGGCAAAGCCTCTCTGAACAGCTAAGTCATTGACTCCACAGAATGGTTTGGGATGGAAGGGACCTTAAAGATCATCTTGTTCCAACCCGCCTGCCATGGGCAGGGACACCTCCCACTAGAGCAGGTTACTCAAAGCCCCATCAGCCTGGACTCAAACCCCTCCAGGGACGGGGCAGCCACAGCTCCTTTGGGCAACCTGGGCCAGTGTCTCACCACTCTCAAGGTAAAGAATTTCTTCCTGTGAAGCTCATGCTCACATTGAAATCCTAAGTGCTCAGCTGTAAAAGGGGTAAGAAAATATTTCTCTACCTACCACACAAGAACACGTGGTTATTTTATGACAGTCATACCAGCAGCATCTGTAAAGCAGTGACTCACTGAGTGGTGGTACAACAGAGTAGCTCAATATTTATTTATCCTGTATTATAGCTGAACCTTTGTATTTTTTTATTGTGGAATCTTCACTTCTGGCTAAGCTTTGGGACGGAAGTAAAAGTGTTGAAGTCAAGTCATGGCCTTGAGTGGAATCTGAAAGAAGCCCCTATGGTGGAGAAGAAGCCTGAGTGAACTGTGTAACAGGGCACTAAAACAACCTGGGACTGAGCGAGGTAAAGGAGAACAAACTGCAGAGGAACATAAAAGAATAGAGCATTCTTTTTTTTCTAATGATTTCAGGTGTGGCTTATTTCAGGTATGGTTTTTATGTAAATTAATAATTGCTTCCTGCGTTTCAGGACTTGCTTTAATGTTGGTGAAAAGCACCCTTAGTGATAGTCATATTTTTCTTTTTTAACTACGGCTTATCCATTTCCACATCTGTTTGGAAACTTTTTTACCAAAACCCAGGCAGTTTTACTGAAAGAACTGTAATAGGTTCACATACACACGGGTTTGCTTAGAAGTCATTTCAAGTCCTGCTCCTGTTCTTATAAACTGCTTTTAAAATAAAAGCAAAAAAAAACCCTCATGGTTTAAATCCAGGGATTCCTCCTTTGATTTTACTTACATCTGTGTAAATTGGGAATAACTCTGCTGATATGCAGTGCTGTGAAGGAAGAAGAGGCAGAATCAGGCCCTTTCTAGGCTGGGCTGAATTCTTCCTTTCTGATAACCGCACACATTTCCCATCCACACTCTCTCAGATGGTGCAAAACTGGAGAATCCCATTGAATTTGGCAGAGAACCATTTGAGGAGGTAGTTCACAGTATTAGAAAGCCGAGAGCCATACATGTGTCCAAACCCGCCAGCTCTTTGTAGAGCTTAGCAAAATATTTTGTCTCCTTGGGTGTAGATTTCTCATTCATCTTTTAGTCATTTGTGCTTGTCACAGGAACCTACTGTACAAGAATGGTTCTGCTTAAAGCAAATCTCATCCCTGCCTCAACTCTGGGATTAACAGCGCACACTGACTGTGTTGTTAAATCTCTCTTGTGATAGTAAATAGGAAGAGTGTTTATTTTTTCCTTTGTTGATCTACAAATCAAGGAAATATCTGTTTTTTCTAAATTTGAAGTGTGCACTGTACCATACAAAGCAGATTTAGCAGTGCAGTAACAATCACCGGCTGTACTTTGGTACTGAAGTAAAAGTAAGCATTTATCATCAAATTTGAATGTTCTGGATAGATAGACTTCTAACAGGTCTGTTCTGAAACACATTGTGCAGGCAGGTTGGTAGGGGGTGTTCAGGACTGAGCACCTTTTAACATAAGGGACATCAAGGATTGGGTGTGCCCTGCTCCTTTGCCTTCCTTTCCCCAAGAAGTATGAACTCTGAAATACAATAATGAACCCATTTTGTGTACAGAAGAAATCAGGGATGCTTTTAGATAAATAGACAGCCCTGTGTTCTTTGGATTTCCACAGAGGCTGTATGTGTTGGTCAGTGTTTGGAAGTGAAAGGGTTTTAAACTGTTTATGGAGGAACAGACCTAAGAAGGTCTCCCCTACTTTGCATATGCAGTTGGTTTGATGACTAAAGTACATCTTTACTTTAAAGGGCACTTTTCTTGGACCTTTGCAAACTGTCTTGCTTTCCAAATGGAAACCTAAAATTCATTTTACGAAATGATGACACTTAAGAATGACCGTTTGCTGTCAGGCAGAAATCCGTGCTGTGCCATGGCCACAGCCAATATGAAAGGGATTATATCATGTAATTGCCTATGATGACAGGGACTACATGTGTCGACCAAGAAATCCCTTCCTGGTCCCTGTGTCATCTGCCAATTTTCCTGTTCCAGTTCTTTCCCAAGTGACAGTATCAGTCTATACAAAAATGCCCTTCCTCCAATGCAGGACTCATGTATGTTATTATTCCTGTTTGTTCCAAAGCCCACAAGGACTGTGGCACTTCCACCACAGGTATTGTTTACACACATAACTTGAATATCCTAATAAAAGCAAGTGATTTAGATTACATCCTTGAATTTATAGTGGGAGAAGGAAATGGCTTTAACAGACTGGGAGACTGGAGCACTCTAAGTTCTGACCAGGAGAAAGCTGCCAGGAGTGAAAAGAGCAAAACGAAGGGCACAGAAATGGGTTCTGTTATTAGCACTGGGGACAGATGGCATCGAGGGGGGAACCAGAGCCCTTGTGTGGAGCTGGAGAAGTGGCAGCTTTCGAAAGAGCCAGAAATGAACAAGTGAGAGACCAGCCCACAATTTCAGTTCTGTCGAGACCAAATTTCAGAGAAAGGTGGGACTTCCGAGAAAGATGGCATAAGGTCACTAGAGATACGAGTCTCTGTGGAAGCTGTGGTTGGCTGTTTTGCTGCAGGCGACTGGCCAGGGCTTCATTTCACCCAAACCAGTAATAAAGAGAAGCTCCTTCGGCCAGAGGAGCCCTTACACAAAGAGGAAATCATGCTGCTTCCATGAGGATGGAGCAAGGCTTATGTTTCAGTGTCTTTAAAATACCTGGGTGCCAGGGAAGGTAACGGTGGACTCACACAGTCCAGAAAAAACTTAGGAATGTGAAAACACCACTTTCAGCAGTAATTTCTAATCACCACATCACTACCATAAAATACAACTAACCTGTGCACTTCTGCTTTTCTGTACGAACCTGGACCATGGAATCACGTAGCAGGAAGCCCCTACGGTGTTAGTGTCCACGGGGAGAGGGAGATCAAGGGTGCGGGGAGCAGCAGGACTTTGTGAAGTATATTTTCATCTTGATAGGTGTGCGGTGGAGGATTCACAGACCTACTGCGGTGGGTTGCAGCCGTGTTTAGTATGAGGCTGATGGACTTTTTCCAGTGAAAATGCAGAACTTTTGGGATTTCCCTACCCAGTTTATTACCTCTTCTGGTTCTGAGAAGACTGTAGAAGAGTAAAAATCCATATGCTTAAAAAGAGAAAAAAAGAGCTGTATGAAAAGCAGCATCTTCTTGACATTAGGAGGGGGTTCACTGAACGTCCCGGGGAGATTCATTAATGTTTTGCCTGTGAATAACTCAGATGAGGAATGTCTTCCCTTTTATTTGTATAACTACCTAGTCCTTTCACTTTCACTTGGACCTTGCAGGTAACTACACACATTTACTGCTGGGGGGGTTCATAGCTGGGAGATTGATTGGATCTACTCTGTTTTTAAACTGTGGGTCAGATTCTGAAAGAGAGACCCAGAGAGATCCATTCCACCATTATTTCTCTAACCCAGATACTGAATGCTGCAGAAGTGCCGTATTTTTCCTGTATCTGGAATAAATGCTCCAATTGCCAGATTTTGAGAAAGTGCAACTACAGGAGAAACAAATAAGTTACAAATGGAAGGAAGCAAGAGATTTACCACTAATGAAATACATCATTTCTTAAAGTGAAGGTAACAAAAAGGAGGAAGTTAGGGCAGTCATGAATTTTTAGAAGACAAACATGTTGAATCAGATGGCCGTTATCTCTCTCAGAAATCTTCCTGCCTTTCTTCCCTTGGCATTTTCTTCAAATACCCTTCCAACACCCTGAGGCACAACGTGGGACAAAGGCCTCCAATGAAAAAAACACATAAAACACTACAAGTCCTGTAATTTATAGTCATGAAAAGCAGTTTTTCTAGTGTGTTCCATGGGATGGGTCTGCTGCTCTGTACAGTGCACTAACGGAGACCATCCGAGCATCACCGTTTACAGTTGAAATTGCCTACATAGAAGTGGAGACAACGGGCACTTTGGGAACCCCTAAGCAGATAGGCAACATTCCAAACTTTTCCAGGGCTTATTGATCTCCTGGAAGGTGTTTTCTGAGACCATGAGGATTGGTTTTTTATGCTCTGTAGAGCTCCTGTGAATGGAGATGAGTATATGACGCTCTGACTTTACAATTATATCTGTAGAAATAATTCAGTAGGAATGACCCTTTTGTAACTGAGCCTAGATTTTTGGTTTGTACGTGGACAATAGCATGGCCCTGGTAAATGAGTGCTTCTGACCCTGAATCTTCTGGGAAGGAAGATGTGTGTGTGTTGTACTCTGCATCTATCAGCACTTGGTTGCCAATTACAACACTAAGTTTATGAAGCTCTACATATTTGTACTGTAATTGATGAGAATTTTGTATTTCACACTTTTTTGCAGGCTTTGATAATGACTTTGATCCCAGTTTGTGCACCCATGTATAGAGCTAGGTTTACGGCTAGTTGGAAGCTAAAAAGTGTGTTGCAAATACAAGGTTGCACAGATGCCATGGGCTCATTCTAGTTATTCTCTTTAAACATATTTATATGGTAACACATCAGTACCTCAATTCATCTGGAATTGGCCAAGAAGAGCAGGGAGCGGGAGAATCCAGCAGGTAATGGCAAATGTCAATTCCAACACTCTCTCTTAACTGGGACACTGCTGCAGACTTTGTTTGCAGTCATTTCACCCTTATTAAATTGAACTACATAGTTTTCCAACCCAAATACAGTGAATTCAAGGATTTGGCAAACTGACTACTGAGGTTGCTTTTGGGAGGGTGTTACTCAGTTCTCATTACAGACAGAACTGAGGGGGGAAATGGAAAATCAGACATTGAAGCCATAGATGTTTTCTGCATATTCTCAGATGTTTTCTGCGTGTTCTCAGAACTGTGTATTGCTTGTTCTAGGGAAGGAATGAAACTGTTATTTCTATTAACTATTAGCTGTCACAGAATTATTTCTCGTTAAGAAAACACATATGATTCTATGAAACCTTAAGTGAACGCAGGAAGTTCATTACTTTATATACTCCCTGTTAAAACAAACATACATGACTTTAAAAAGCCCCAAATAGTGGTTTGTTATTACTGTGAATAGAAGGCAAATGGGACAGAGAGTACCAGGTGTGGGTGAACAACTGAAATGTATGCCTGCATTGAAGCACTTCACTGTCTCTGCTGAAGGAACACAGTGACACTCTGAAAGGGACAAATAGCATTGAAGAACGTAAAGCCCCAGGAAAGAAAAGAGAGAAGTGTTGAGAAGTCAGGTATGTTTGACACCACCCTCAAATGCATTCAGGAACAACCAACAAGGCAGTGAGAAGGATGAGGCAAACATCTACTCAGGCTTTTTGTGCATCATTAGTGGAGGGAGTGGGTATGATGTCTGACCCGAAAAACCACAAGGAAAACAACTAATGTGGGATCAACCCACATTTTTTTCATTTTCTCCCCAATGAAACAATAAACTGAAATGGGATTTGACCAGAAACAGAACATCTCGTCTTCAGTTTATTTAGTCCCTCTTTATTTTAGTTTTGTTAGTTAAATTGGAAGTGAAACATTGAAAATGCTGTAATGAAATACTTAGTCTTTCCCAAATATGTTTACTGTATGAATATTTCTTCGGAAACCATTTATTAAATTTGACCCAATATCATAAATGTATTTATTCTCCCTTCATGATGTGTTGAACTGGTTAATCACATTCTCTATTGCTGGTATTTTGTTTCCCAGGAACAAAGAACACTCATGTTTTCTCCTTTTATCTTCTTAATTGAAATGCATAATGCCTCATCACCAAAATACTTGAGTGCTTTCCATATTTAAAAATGCTCTCCAAGAAACCTCTTCCCTTCACTTTTCCTCCTTGTAGTAGAACAACAGCGTGAAAATGAGAAATCAGTGGAGTTTAAATTTAAAGAGACGTGGGTGAGTGAAAGAAGGTGAGGTTGGAGAGGTGGTTTTAGTGTGCAACTGAAAATGCCAAGGTATTTGCCCATCCTTCCTGAGGTTTTTCCTTCAGGAAGCCAGTGGGGCAACGGAATGGTGTAATCCCTCGAAAGAAAGAAGTTACTGCAAGCTAGCATCAACCTGACACTGAGTTTCTGTTCCAAGCCCAAACTCCAAACTCCTGCCTTAAAAAGGGAGGGGGATGCATGTGGTGTTCAGCTGGTGCAGACAGAACAGCACTGAACCAGACTCCCTCCAGTCATCGTAGCTGGGCTCTACTGAGTTTACCAGCGGTTTAAATTTTTTCCCCATATATATATATATGTTTTCTTCCTTGGAATAGTGAGCTGCAGTCACTGAAGCAACAAATCCACAGACAACCACTGGCCACTACAGAATCCCACACCTCAATATGCAGTCTCCTTTCTGGCTGGTCCCACCTGGGAGGGTGGGAAGTATTTTAAAGGCAGGGCTAATTTGGACAGCTGCTCACAAGATCCTAGTAAGACTATTGGGTTGACAGTTGAAAGCTGTACATCCCAAACGACACAAAAACTAATGCCTGTTGTTTGGTTCGGGTTTTTTTATGAGGAGTTACTTGTCCTCTTTTCTGATGAATGACCTCAGACTTGCCCAGACTGAGCTTCCTTGCCACACTGAGCAATCCTGAAGGGGGGGATGCTAAGTTCAGAGTCAAGAGGATGCTTCTGCGGTGGTTCTGTGCAGATAATGATAAGAGAGAGCAGAGGAGTGAGCTGTTTGGGATGCTGCAGCTGAGCGCCCTGGAGATGGAGGAAAGCTGTCCACCATGACTCAGACACAGATAGCTTAGCACACTTCCCATGTAAATGAATTGAGATGGAAGTCTAATGTTTAGCTGCTAATTACATTTAGAGTCCTTTGGGGAACCCACCAAGACTTCTATGAATGTGCAGTTCCAGCCGGTGAACAGCCAGAATGAATCCATTGGTTTGCTCTAACAGGGGATCTGCAAAGAACAATTACTTACACTGCTGTGATTGCCCTTCTTCAAGGTTAAATTCTCCATACAGATTCCACTGTAGTTCCTCACATGAGATGATTTTTCTTTGAAGAGCAATGAAAGCTATCACATTAGCTATCCACTTATTTATTTTGCTAAATTAACAATAGTGCTTTTGGTTAACGATGATGATTCTTTTTTTCATTAGTGGTTATCCCTCATAGGACACAATTTTTTAAAAAAATTAAAGAATCGAAAAATAAAACCTGGGGAGAGACTTCAGAAGTGTTTCTTTTCATAACCCAGTTTTCCAGGATTGACTTTTTGTGGCAGATGTTTGTCTGACAAAAACTGTTTGCTGTAAAAACGCTCTGTACCTTCCCCACGCTACCTCTTCTTACTCCTTCCCACCGCTACGGTTTTTGCTCATGACTTGATCTAAATTTCACTGGATGCAATTTAAACCCGTGGCTCGCTGCCCACTGATGGTGCCTGGGTTTTCAGATGCTCTCTCCCCCTAGTTGAGATCTTGCCAGCGCTGAGACAGCACAAAGATGTCTTCAGTCTTACAGCCCCTTTGCCACAACAGCGTGATGCTGTTAATGCACACCCGGCTCGCAGCCCTGATACAGCCCCTTACCCCTGTACCCTTGGTGCAGAAGCACTCCTGAAGCTGACATTCTCTAGCAGAGCTTCATGAAATTCATTACTTCTACATTAAAATCCTGCCTTTATGCCTTTCATTTGCTGCTCCTTTTATTTTTTTCTGAATCGGTGGACTCACAGTTTTTGAGTATTTCCTCAAATGCTGCATACATAAAAAATACAAATGTTTCTAAGCTGGAAGTAGCCAAGTGGATGTACACTACTGCAAATAAGCTCTTCGGTGTAAAAGGTTGTAATTCCTTAAGCAGTTCTCTGTTCAAGATAGTTTGAAGACACAAAGAAGAATAGGGGTGTTTGTGGGCACATAAGGCACTTGTGGATCCCAGAGAATGATCAGTGACTGACAATACAGCGAAAGGTGCTTTATTTACCTCCTTCAAACAGGAGGCAGATGAGGAATGTTAATAGTAATAGCCTCATTTTACAAGCAGGTTTTTAAAGAAATCACACTTTGATTGATGATCTTCAGGCTCTCTCTCCTTTCTGCACATCGTGGCTATTGCAGGTCCCCAGATCAGGTTTGATCAGGTGTTTATGTCTCTTCTTAATGTTTCTGGGAGAGGAAATGGCTTCTCTGTTAAAATGCCACTGGGGCTACTGCATCCCCCTCCTGTGCTGCCAGGTCTGCTCCTGGGAATTCTTTCTGGAACAGGAAGGAGTAACACTGATCCCCCTGAACATTAATTTGAGTGGTTTATTGGTTTATACACACACCAAGTAGGTTCTCATCAGCAGTCAGGTGGTCTGTAGAGGATCAGACAGGAATATCGGGTTGGAACGCATCCTGTGAAATGAAGATAAGTTTTAACCTGTAAAATAGGGCACTGCGTTTTGTCTATCCCGGTCAGCTTCCCATGTCAGGCTCTTTTCATCTCTTAGGCACTACATTCTAGGAGAATCTCATGAATATTAAGGCACCTTTACTGTGCCAGGGAGGTCTTCCCAGCTGTCAGTGAAGAACATGCAGTTTTCACCACCAAACTATTTTTCTTTCTAGTATGATACATTTGTGTTGTTATTTTTTTCTTTTAGGTGGAGAGGATTGTAGACAAAAGGAAGAACAAGAAGGGCAAATGGGAATATCTCATCAGGTGGAAAGGCTACGGAAGCAATGAAGACACCTGGGAACCTGAACATCATTTGCTACATTGTGAGGAATTTATTGATGAGTTCAATGGACTACATGTTACTAGAGAAAAGCGATCGAGACATGGGAAACAGGGCGGCGCGCCAAAATTTCTACGGGAAAGCCGAGGGTCATCTGTTGAGAAAATATCACATAGACCTTCTGAAACTGGGAAGTCTAAAGGGTCAGCACACAAAAGGAAGAGAATTAATCCATCTCTTCAAAAACAGAAAAGAGGATACGCAGCGAAGCCAGCATCTGCTAACGACAGGGCTGCTAAAACTGTGACTTACCGAACTACTCCCAGCGGCTTACAGATCATGCCACTGAAAAAGCCACATAATGGTCTGCAGAACGGAGATGGCAGTCATGAAAAGGATTCTAGACATTTTGGGAATGGCTCACAACAGCAAAACATGGATTTAAATGATCACGAAGGAGGACAAAGTTTGCCCAGCGTGTTGGAAGTTAGTAACGACACACCTGTTGTGAATGGAATTGGTATGTGATTTAAAGTACAGTCTTTGGAGGGGGGCGGGGGTTCGTTGCAGCAACTTCACAGGGTCCGCTCATGGAAAATCCTGGCCATGGTACACAAGAGGCAGATAAAGAAGTTTCACGCTCTTTCCCCTTACATTACACTGGTTTTTTGTCAGTTGGCTTTTCTCCTTCCGCTGCTCATGTGGTGACATTAAGCAGCGTGGGCTTTGTTACTTGCCTTTGCAGCCTGAAGTCCTTGTGGGGAAAGGATGACAAGGCAGCAGAGGTACGTACAATCCTGCAACGTTGGTGTGTCAGCAGGTACCAGCTCACTTCTCAGTTGTGCCCAGACCCATGTGCCCAGACCCATGGTCTAGAAAGCTCAGGATTAAGTTAGGAACAGAATTAACACCACTCTTGCTAAGGTATCCTGGTAAGTATGGCTGAATAACATCCAAGTTCCTCAGTATTAACGTTCATCTGTCGTGGTTTTGACCAATCAGACAGATATGACCCCTGCTCTACCCCCCCCACTAAGGAAAAGAGAGGAGAGGAAAGGATTAAAGAGATTCAGGAGTTTAGAAAAAAACCCTAAACTACTTTAATGAAATATAAATAATAATAATATAATAAACAATAAAAATAAAACTTAAAAAGTATAAAAGAAAGGAAAAAAAGTATACAGTCTATACAAAACTGTATCAGGCTCCCGGGAGGACGGTCACGTCACCAGCAGCACCAGTGAACGTCCCAGGCTGGACTGGGTGACCGACAGGAGCTGGATTCCGGATCAGGATCAGAGGCAGACGAACAGACAGGGTCCTCCTCAGACGTCAGCCATTGAAGGAAGAAGCCAATGATCCCTTGATCAGCTTTTATACTGAGCATGATGAGGATGGGATGGAATACCCCAGCTGGCCAGTTTTGGGTCACCTGTCCTGGCCGTTACAAGTGTGACCTCTCGATGCTTTTCTGCTTCCCACCCTCCAACGGGCAAATGACGGAATTCCCTGACCTTGGTTGTTCTAGCAGTAAGTGTAAGCAAGGGCCTCTCTGCATACCATCCCTTGGTATAATCAGGTCTTATCACTGTGAGACAAAACACTCTCTGAACAATGTGCTGTTAGTTTCAGACTTTAGTTAGTTAGAAGAGGCCCAGCTAAAAAAGTAAAACTACTGAACAGAAAATTGGTTTGTTTTACCTCAAACCAGGACATCATCATATTCAGGAGTACTCAGGAGTGCCAGGTCCTTGTCTCTGACAGTGACTGGGGACATAAGAAGTCACAAGACATACTATCTGGGAAGGTAGAAACAGCCTTGAGAAGAAACAGGAGACGTTTCTTTCTAATCCTCATAGTTTAGTTCTCAAAGAGTAAAGGTTTGTGTTCTCTATAGACACTCTTCAGCTTAAAGCAGCCAAGTAGCTCCTCACCATCTATACCTGTCCAATCTTTTTGTTTTCATCCTGACACATTTCGAGCCTCAATGGTGCTTTGTGGCAGTAATTTCTGGGAGGTAAAATTGAGATGCACATTTTATTTGATCAGGTTTTGGGGTTTGGGGTTGTGTTTGGGGTTTTTTGACCTTTACTTTCATTGAAGAAAGGGGATGAAGGGATAATGTGGAAGACGTCCTGGGAATCCACAGGAAGTCCCAGCCTTTTTAGCCTTCCTGCCACACAGAAGTTTTTCCAGATTCCAGGTAGTTTTTAGTATCCTCTTGTGCTTTTGGCGTGTGGGGTTTTTTTTTAATACCTCTTAAAAACAGCAGGAGCTGTTCCAAATGATTTCCTACTGCTTACTGATACAGAGCCGATACACCCTCGTGAGAGTTATTTTTCTGCTGTTAGGCACTGCATAAAGGTTTTCATTGAGTGATACACAGTTGTGCTTGGTTTTTTTTCCTTGCTGGTTACAGTTAATTTAGAACACAGCTATATGTATGATTCTTTTCATTATGCATTTAATCTGCTTTACTGTTGCCAATGCACCTTTTTCTTATGACTCAGTGAAGCTCTTCAAAATCTTTCAGAGTTTTTACTCTACTTATTTTGTATGCCCTTCAAATTTTCCTCTCATACTTCTCTTCCCAGTTCATTAATACATACATTAAATAAACTACTCCTTCTGCAGGTCCTTGGGGCAGCCAACTACTAATCATTTGACATGATGAAAAGTAACCATTTGTTCCAATTATTTATTTTTATTAGCCACTTTCTGTAGCCAGTGATAGCACTTATTTCCTTAACAGTTTCTTGTGAATTGCCCTGCCAGAAACTTTTCAAAAGTCGATATAAATTATACCACCCCGCTTTCCATTTCCCACCCTGCTGGCAGCCTGGCAAATGCTACTGGATTTGGGAAGTAGGACTGACCTTGCCTAGTCTTACTGATTACATCCTGTAACTACTGGGATCTTTCAATCCAGGCCTTAAATATCTTGTTAGAGACTCCTGAACCAGCGAAATGTGTGGTTCAGCTCTAAATGCCCAAGTAAGTAGCCCAGATGATGTCAATGGCACTTAAACAGACAGTACAGGCTTTGGTATTTTGATGAGTTTGAGCTGATATAAGACTGCTTTAAAAGTTAGTTGCTTTAGAAAGACTCACATATCTAATTACAGATGTGTATAAAGTTCTTTTTCTTTGCTTTCTTCCTGTTTATAATGAAAGGTTTTTTTAAATCATTTGTTTTATGCTATTCATTGTGGAAGTTCTGATAAAAAACTGCATCTTTCAAATGCATTAATTCCCATAATTCACAATCTTTGGGTTTTTTCCTAACAAAGCACTAAAGGGCCACAAAGAGCTGTAAAGTCAAATGAACCTTTCATTTGCCCCACAAGAGCTAATGAATGGCATCCGCCAGCCCCTGTTTGAATAATCCCTGTAAGAGAGCTCTATTTCTGTAGAAAGCTGCTTTGCCTAAGCAGCCAGGTGTTCCACCATGGGCTCCTGCCCGAACAGCTGACGTAACCAGCTCCTGTAAAACGCTTCTTTATGATAGTTTTGGCTTTCTCTGCGTCCACCACTTCTGTTCTCTATTTCACTCTCCTTTCTCCCTTGCATTCTGACCTCCTTGTAGGCAAAAGCAAGAGATCATTAAACCTCTACCTGCTTCTCCTCTTAAAAACCCATACTGGGCAGCGCTCCTGAGGTCAGAAACCATGCCAGTCTTGCTCCACGTACATCGTGGAGAAAACTACAAAGAAGAGAGTTGAGACTACCAAAGTAAGAATTGACAGAAACCACTGGAGAAGAGTCAAAAGTAAAAATACTAGCTCTTTTTTCTACTATTGCCCTACAAGCTTGAGAAGTCACATTTCCTGATACAGGATGTTGCATCATTCGAAATGTCAAATCGAAGAAACTTGCGTTACTCTTCAACAAGTCCAAGAATTTACTGAGCTCCCTCAGTGTTCACACTCACAGGGAAGTAGCACAGATGACACCAGAGTGATTCTGCTGTGTGTCTTCTTAGTATCACACACTCATTTTAACCAGGATAGATATCACACTAAAACTGGTCTGAAATTTTACAAATTAGAAGAAAGTTTCAGAGAGAAATACCGATTTGTTGGATAACAGAAGTTTTGTTCCAAACATCTTGGGTTTCAAAACTTTCTCCAAATCCAAGCCAAGGTCCCAAGGCTCTGTCCCCTGGGAGCAGGAGCAATGTGGCAGTCTGCTTGGCAGGAACTCCCTCCTTTCGTTCGGAGGCAGCCAGCTATGCCAGAGGTTTCAGGCAGTCTGCCACGGAGTCTGGAAGTCAAAAGCCCGACATGCCCCATCAGCGTTTGCAGGGCTCCCAGGCACTGTATGGAGAACAAAGAGGGAGCCTGGAGGACCTGGGTTTGGCTCCCAAGAGAGAGTCCGATGAAGCAGAGTTGTGTCAGCTTTGAGGTTGCTTCTGTGGAGCCCAGATGAATGTCAGGCTCATTTCACAGCTAAGTGTAAGAGTGCACAGAAAATGCAAATAGAAATTTTAAGTTGGTCTTGAGATAAAGCCTCGACTTGGAAAACTCAAACATTCCCCACAATTTGAAAACCCACCTATAGGCCCAGCTCTGCTACTGGTGTTGGCCTATGGCTGAAGGCCTCCAACCCCCAGCACCTTGAACCAGTATACTTTCATATCATGATAATGTTTAACTACCAGTGTATGGAACCAAACAATATAATTAGTAATTTATAAACTATAACTAGTCAAAAACTATCTATTTTGTTTGTTTGTGGTAATCTGGTTCTGCTCAAAGAAAGAATAGGTACTTGAAAACTAGTTTTAGATGACTCCTCCAATGGCTTCTGCCAGCCTGTGTTTGGTTTTGTCTACAAGGCTGAGTGCTTGGATACAGGTGTTTCCTGCTCATCCTATAGGCAGAACTCTCACCAGTAAGCTATTTACTCTAGAAAAATGACTTTGTATCTACAGATGTATGCACAGAATCATATATGCACCCTAGCGGAGGCCTGGAACCTTGCTGACGTTGACACAGACCTCTCTTACCAAAACCTCTTCTCCATTTTACACATCCTGCCATAATGAGAGTAAAGTCATCTTTACTGACAGTTATTTAAGGGTCTGCAAATTGAAAAATGTAGAATAACTCCACAGGAGAACATCCACTGATGCTCCCAGGAGCCAACAGTAGTGTTCTTTCTGATGATTTTTGTTGTCTTCTGTTATCACATTTCTGGTTCTCTCCAGATATTGTAATTGTGAGTGATTGTTTTGTCAAGTTTCTTGACAGCATCAGAAAACATCCCCTTTTAATTTTCTTTTTCCTTTTTCTGCATTGCTCTGTTTCTGTACCATCTGTTGAAGAATTTTTGCTTGTCATGTATCACTAACCACTGTTTTTCTCCATTATGAAAATCTTTGTAGTCTCAGAGTGCCCTTAATTTAAATACTCTCTATGAACTTAGTCACTGCTTCCTCTTGGTTTTTTAGCTTGTTCTGTTTTATTTTTTCTGGAGCAATACTGGCAGTAAAAAACAACCAAATGCGCTTGCATTCTCAGTTTGGATAAAAACTCCTTACTTTTAGATATCTTACAGATGCTCTCTTAACTGGAGAAGTCTGCAATTATTAGTAAATTATCAACAGAAGACTGCCTTTAAGTATGTACAGTATTAACCGTTACCCACAAGAAAGACAGAAAGGAGACAGAGAAAGGCTGTGGGAAGGCTGAGGAATGCCAAGCTGTTTCACCAGGGAGAGTTGAGGGAGCATGGTTTATTTCACCTAGAAAAATCAAAGCCCTCCCTCTGTGATCTTTTTCATTCAGCATAAATGCATGCTGCTAACAAAAGGAACGGCCCAGCCCTCCTTCCCATCATATCCTGATCGTTCTTCCCATCCCTTTCCCTTCCCCTGCACCAGTTGTAGTACTTTTGAGGCTACAGGGTGAACCTGATCTGTTTGAAAATTAACCATGGTTTTTCAGAGTGAGTTTCCAGCCAGAATAGTTCGTCGGGTCCATTCACAGTATGGCTCCCTACCTACACACTGGTTCCAGCACAAGGATCCCTAGGTAGGGTGGTGGCACACAGACTGCTCCATTAAACGGGCTGTGACGAAATGGTAAGAAAAAACCTGTCTGAAAATAACAGTAGCTTGAGGTGTCCTCTCCAAGCAGATAGAAGCGGTGGAAGGAGATGGGAGATCCAAGTGCTCTACAGCATCGAATGATGTGAGGCTCACTGCAATCTTTTCTCCCTTTATCTGCCTCCACTTTTTAGACTATACATTTCTGATGTGTTTTCTGCAATGCCTCCTGGAATGGAGCCCCTGTATCAGACTCACTCTGGAGTCTTTAGGCACATTCTAGTACCAACAGCAGCACCGTAATATCATTATATGTTGTTATTCCCTTTGACAGAGTATTAGAGAAGATGCAGGGACAGGCAACTGAAATGATGAAGAGGATTACAAGAATAAAAGAGGCTTCAGTAAGGAGAGGGGGAGGCTGATGGTGAACATGGTCAAAGTTTACAAAATCATCAAGGCCTCAGATAAAGTAAACACAGAACTGTTGTTCACTAAATCCCTCAATAGCAGAACTAGGGTCCCCTCACTGAAACTGGTAGAACATCAGATAAAAGAACGGATGAAAGACATTTTTCCTCTGTGCAGTGGCTACACAACTTCTCAAACCCATACCACAGGAGGCTGTGGACACAGACAGCATCAACAGGCTCAAAAGGGGATTAGAGAAATCCATGAAAAGGTCCACGAGCAAATACTGAAGGAAACGGGAAGGATGAATCCCCTTGTAGTGCTACACAACATTTAGGGATGGTATTAGGGGAAAGGACTGCAGAAAGTGGCCAAGCTTGTGTTTTCTCTTTAAATAGCATCCTTTACTGCCATTCCTGGAGAAGGATTACTAGATGGACTATTCTAGGAATATCTGAAGTTCCCTTAAAAATATTGAAACAACTTCTGAACTTCAGTGTGTTTTTAGGTATTCCACAAGTTCTACTGCTGATTAAAAAACAAGGCAATAATTAGAAGTCCTACTAAAGGAAAGAATGTTTTCTCCTGTTCTGTTTTCTTTTTGTACTTAGAGCGTCAAATACTCACTACTAAGCAATAAACCACATTTAGAGATACCTAAAGCTTCCTTAGTTAATTTCTGACATCCTTCATTTGTTCCATATGCACTGTAGATCACTTTGAGAATACCTCTTTTTTCCTAGGTCACAGTCATTTTTCATTCTGACATATTAAGGTGTGCGTTAAGTGGGGGACAATCCAGATGTGTTAGTGGCTCCAGAGCAAACCCTCCCTAGCTCCATCACATCCCTCCACAGATGTGCTAACTTGGCCTGGATTCACTGGAGTCTTGTCCTTGGATTTTGCTCATCATTTTCTCCAGTTTATCATATTTAAGCAAGATCACAGGGATGCACCAGAACACTGAAATGACAATTCACTCACTGTATGTTTCTCAGTTCATCATCCATTCTTGGAATTTACACTTTTCCATTTACACTTCTCTCCTATTTAATTTAGATCTTTTTTTCCTTTTCCATTTATGTTTCCCTCCTGCTTAATTTAGATTTCTTTCCTCTGGTTACATTTCTGTCAGCTGGTATGCAGACGGTTAATTTTTCTAAGATCTATAGTTTCTTACCACGTCTACTTCATTTACAAACTCAGTACTCAATACTGGATTATCTGTGTGAGTCCATCTACCATTCTCTTGCCATCTATATTTAAAATAGACGTGGTATAATCATCTGCACCCGATAATCAGTACAGTCGGGCTGACGCTGTCAGTGGTCATTTGTGCCTCAGATTTTAGAAGTACTTTACACTTTCTTGAGAGTTTGAACTCTTCGTATCTCACTAGTGTATTGCTGGGTCAAGAGGCATAGTAAGGATTGAATAGATAAAAGTGCAATATTTAAAAGTCTGCCTAAGCCAAATAATGGATTTGTTTCAGTATGTTATTCCTGATGCTATGCCAAGGAAACAAATTTCAAATTCTGCTGGCTTCAAATGCTTCTTTTCTAAATTGATGATCTAAGGTAATTTGTCCATGTTTGCATGGACATCATAAACATCCAGTTGAAACACAGCTAATCCAAAGTGAGGGTGACTTTGGTCCTGAGAGTGATCTATTTTGAATTCACCATTCAGTTCTGTTCCAAAGGAGTACTTTTCATTGGGTAGTGGTCATATAAAAAATGTAAATCTATATTCTATTATTTGTGTCATCTGCCCTTTAAAAATTCCTGGTTCTTTGACACCAGAAGCTGGAACAGGTCAGCTTTGGCAGGAGTAAAGACCAGAACGACCAAAAGTGTTTTCATTCAGCTCTTTGTTGGCCTTTCTTAAAGATAGCGGATTATGGGCTCATGTGTGTTTAAAAAAACCCAAACAACCGATTTGGAAACTATTTCAATGAACAGAGTGACTTTAATCTGTTTTCCCTCAAAACCTGTTTCTGGTGTACTTTTAATGGCAATAGTGTAAAACACCCACAATTGAAAAAGGAACATTGCATCAAAAGCTTGTGGAGTTATTTTCAGCATCCCGACTCAGCATTGTGACCACTATTTTGCCTGTCACAGAGGAACTCTAAACAGCAGCCAAGTCATAGTTTACAGCTCCTACACAGTGGAAGTCAGAAGAAGCCGTCATTTAAAACTGACATACTGTTACTCTTATTTGTTTCTAAGGAGGAGCTGCATCTTTCTTGTCATAGTTCCGTTTCTCCCCTGCTGCTGGATACCCTCCAAGATGGCATCAGCAGTAATATTTTCTATCTACAAAGGCCAATATTAATATGTCTGTTAGTGAAAAGTCAGTAATTATTGTTACTGTGAAATGTAATGAGCAGAAGCTTGGGATGAGAGCACAGAGGACGGCTGACTGCTGCTCCTAATGCCAGCCACAGGGACACATAGAAGAGAACAGCAGTTGTGTCAGCTTAGCAAGGCCTCAACTTAGTGTCACACATCGATGTGCAACAACTATCTCTTCAGGTTGTCGGTTGAAACTGGGTAATGACTTTTTGGTCACCATAAAAGGGAAACAACGTAACTTTGAAAGGTGGGATTTGGACTAAACCTATCAGGTTCTTCCAAAGCTGATGTAGGGTTTTCCTATGAATTCAAGGATCACCCCAAATCCATATGAAAGATTATGATGCAGTTGGTTTCATCTTCAAAGCGGAACCGGATCCCATTAAGAGCACCAGTCCTACATGCTGTATAATTCTTGGATCTAGAGGTTGTCTGATCAGAGAAGAAAAATACTGAATGTTGGAATACATGATAATAAGAATGGCCACATTTGAGGAGCCAGGCAGATTTTTGATCTATCAGATTTATCATGTAGAGGCTACTGTAAATACTGAGCTATGTTTAAGCTAATAGAAGTTATCACTCCATGTCTCTGAAGGTCTAGACTTAATTCTGCTTTGATTCTTTCCATCTGAAAGGTTCTTCTCTGGCCAATGGAAGCTTGAATCTACACAGCACTGTGAAAAGGAAACTAGACGGGGAGAAAGATTATGTCTTCGATAAGAGACTAAGATACAGCGTACGTCAGAATGAGAGTAACTGCCGGTTCAGGGACATTGTAGTACGGAAAGAAGATGGTTTCACACATATTTTGCTGTCAAGTCAGACTTCAGATAACAATGCACTGACCCCAGAGGTAAGTGTGTAGCATGAAAGCCAAAGAAAGCCATCCTAATGTGTGGGTTATTGTGGAAACACTGCATTTGAATTGGATTTCATTAATTTTTATCCAAATTGGCTATCTTAAAAAAGAAATACAGGATTCAGATATATCTTAACTTTTTCATGCCTGGGATTCCTATCAAAAAGAATGCAATGGAAATTAGTTTTTAATTTACATGTCTGAAACCAAAAATTAGAAGTAAAGAAAGGAATGGCAGAAACAGCATTTCCAAATCAGAGTTGGATGAAGCAGTTGTTCACATATTGAAGTTTCTCATAGCTACTGTCCTTAGAGAAATCTGGTGTCTTTCATTTCATTAATTTAAATAGTGCTCTAGGTGTTGCATATGAAGGAATTTCAGACTATATCCTGAGACAGTATTCCTTACAATTCTAAAAGTGTACTTTGATCCCTAATTGCTTTTTCTGTAAATCACTTTATGCGTCCTTATTTGTGAAATCTTGACCGATGAGGAGCTCTAGTCTCAGCTGAAATGCATAAATTCATGATATTCAGAGTGGTGATTATTACTATACACTTAAGAGTCAAACTTAGCCTTACAGTTTGTCCTACTGCAGTACAAATCTTGGTGACTGGAAGGGCTGAGAAGCTTTTCTTCCCCATTCCCTGTGATGCCAGCACAGCAGGCAGTGGTGCCCTGGAACACCTTTGCCATATGAGAACAAAAGGGGTGTCAGTAAATGCCTCCATCAGGATGCTCCTCCTGGAGCGCAGAGAACATGCTTGAGCCCTGCTCCACCTGGGCATTAATGGCCTGGTGGAGAGGGGTCACCAAGGATCAGAGAGGAAGCAACAGGAGGTCCCTCCCAGCACCAGTCTGGCCTGTCTGAGCATTCTGCAGGCAGAGCTCCTCCACCAGCTCCCACAGATCTCTACCTTCTATGCCCTCCAGACATGACAGTGCCGCTCTGGCTTGTACAGTAACTTAAGATAAGAGCATATAAAATAGCAGTTTGAGCACCATTTGAGGGAAAAGTAGATTGTAGCTTTGATTAATTATTTTATTCAATAAGAAACTGAATGACTCTGAAATTAATTACTTTAGATAAAACCACTGGCAGCTATGATGGGTCCAAAATTTTACTCTCCTTCCCAAATGCATACCTGCACATGGACATTAATACACAGAATGATACTAAATAGTTAAAACTATTTATATTTATACATAAATGATAATATAATAAAAATATAATAATAACATAATAAAATAAATACAGTTATCACTCCTAGTTTTCAAACAATAGAGGATCTAAAAGGACTATCTTGGTAATTAACACAGAACACCAAACACCTGTTTTTAATACTAATTCCTTAAAACGCATTAGATTCCATCATTCCATCTGTGTATTAGTTACCACTGATTAACACTGTAGGTAATTTAAACAAAGAAGTCAAAGGCCTGAAAAAGTGTGAAGTGAAGGACGTTGTGGGCTCAGGCTGAAGAGCCGTACCTGTGCATTGCTGGCTGGGCTGTTCCGCACCGGCAGCGTTGGAGTGCTCGAGCCAGTGAGCTAATTCATTGGGGTTCTGCGGCTCTGCCAAACCAATCCGTCTCCTCCTCTGAAACTGTCAATATGCCAGGAACCCACCTCTGTGGAAGAATAAATGATAAGCATATAATAGTCCTCCTCTTGCATCACCAGCATAGACTATTTCCAGAACCTTTGCTGAAGCTCACTCAAAAACCAGGAAATACATTTTCGAAAACGGCATTTCTGCCTGGGACCTGGATGGTCAGCAATTAATTGAGGTAACGAGGTCTCCACATTGAGATTGTCTGTTTAAAACTCATCCAGGCTGAGAGCAATTGAACGCTCTTGCTCTCTGAAGGCCACTTTGCTGGCAAACATATAAAGACTCCTCTGGCCTCGGTCCAGGCTGCAGCCCATGATTGTTGGCACCAGGCAATCCAGCACCTCCAATATTGGCAATTTCACACCCCTCCTGGCATTGGCAGCCAAAAGCCAAGGAACTGCAAGGAGGAATATGTTGAATGCCTTGTCCCTACAGTTTGTCGTCACCCATAGCCATAGATGAGACAAACTGACAAGAGCATTTTAGAGACATTTACAACATTTTCAATTTTGATACCTTTTATCACCAGTGAATAAAAAGTACAACCACAAAATTCCTACCAAATTTTAACAGTGTGTTCCATTTTGTCAAAAGAAACAATACCTTCCAGCTTTATTAGACATTCAGTAAATTAGGTTTGCCAAACAGTAAATGATTAATTTAGTCAGAGCAGGTCTGCATGGTATGGTTTAAAGAGTGATCTGGTTATTCCCAGCCATCTATGTTAGGAAAAAGAGAAAAGGTGTGCACTGCACAAAAGCATTAGAAAATTAAGCTTATACAAAATCCCTCTCACCCCTAAACAGCCTGCTTCCCTTCGTGCTTTTTTTTCATCTTCAGGTGAAATATAATCGTTTTGTTCAACCTCTGCTATTTATGCCAATTTGATTAAAATAACAAAGAACTTATTTATTGAAAAAAGAAAAGCTTAGAGAAGTCTGTCTGAATCCTCAGCCGACGTTTTTGGTAACCACATCACACCTGTGGTTCTGCAGGTGATTTTAGCATGAACTGTGCCGAGGCTCCTCCAGCAGCAGTTGCAGTGATTGCAGTTGGCTCGGTGCCACTCTAGTAACTGAGATTTTTCTCCAAAATGTTCAGGGCACTAGAGAAACTCTTTCTTACATTTTACAAGCCCTTATAAAGCTTCCAAGCCAGTGTCACGGAACAGCATTGCTTATTTTTATTTCAGGGGCTTAGGCTTGTTACTTTTAAAATTCATTTTTAAAACAGATATATGTAAAATATGTCACCTTTATGGATTCCATTAGGGCATTTTCTCTCATGGGTCCTTTGCTGCTTCTTCCTCCAGTGATGATGTTGCTGTTTTAACTCAGCACATTTCAAGGATCCAAATTCTGATCAAATTTAAGATTAAATGGATCCGTTTTTACTTTACACTATTAATAGAGGTAGGAATTAATATTCCCCTGAACTAAAAAGACAACATCCCCTAAACGAAAGAAGCCAGTTTCACATTTCTAGCCATGGGAATTACAGGGATTGAAGTTCTATCGGGTGCATTTTAGAGCATTGGTTTTTCACGTTTCTTTACTTACAACTTTTCCTAACTTTAGAAGTAAGTAAGTAATTAAATAAATAAATAGAAGGGGTGGGTACAAGATTACTGTTATCTGTACTTTTGCTCTCATGCAAAGACAAACTGTGGGGATTGGCCAGTATTTCAGCCTTGTAAGTTCTTAAGTCCTTTATTTATCGAAGGGGAAGGACTCAGCATCTGTTTGCACTAAGAGTCTGTAAGTTACAAACAGTGGATTTATGTAAAAAGGTACAAATGCAGAAGAGCTTCTAAGAACCACTGAAAGGCTTTAAAATTTTGTTTTACTGTAACATTTACAGAATGTTTACCTTTAAGAATATCAGCAGTAAAACCATAGAGACTCAGAGAGGTTAACCTTTTAACTAGTATTTCTATTTATGTGAACAAGAGACTTCTGTTCAAGATGCTTTGTGTAATTACGGTGATAAAGTCCCAGCTGTGATTTCCCCAGAACATGAGGAATATTGAAAGCAAAGGGCACAAAATGCCTTTTAAAATTTCCTACATCCAGTGAAAGGCATTAAAGCAGCTGTTAGAAGTTTAATGGAGTTTTAAAACATGTTATGTTTATTTTGCAATATAAGGTGTCCTGTTAAAGAACTAACCAGCTTATTTTCTTAACAGGATTAAAAAAGTAGGCAACTTTTGAGAAAGTGATAATTTTATCACATATTTGGGTTTCCATAAAACAGTAAGGCCCATGAGGCCTGGTCTAAATTTGTAATTCTATAGAGTATCATAAGCTAAATAACTGGCCCATATGGTTTTGCAAATACTTCCTCAGAAATTTTAGTCAAATGTATTTGACTAGAAATACTGCCCACACAACTGAAAATCAACTAAAAGACCATAAAAAAAGCTAATTAAAAAAAAAAAAAAGGCACGGACCTGGAGAATACTGCTCTGGAACCCTGCGAATAGAAGTCTTAGATCTGGTCCACTAGAAAGTAAAATTTAATTGAACAAATGCCACAGTTAATACCAAAATGAGGGAATGCTTAAGGACTATGGAAGGGAGAAAAATACTATGGAATATGACAAAGAAATGTAATTAAAGACACATAGTATCTCTGTACTTGCAAGCTGAACTCAGCACTGCATTAAATGGAAGTTTGTGCTTAAAACCAGAGAGCAGTTCTGGAATAAAATGATATTTACTTTCCAGTTTAATACACAGTTCCGCAACCCTGCCGGCAAGCCATCTTTTCTTGTTGGTAGCTTTTCTCTAATCATATAAATCTGTAGGGAAATCCCCATACCCAGACAGTGCATGAGGAAAGCCGTGACCGCAGCACCGGGGTGCAGCGGGAGGGCTGGAACTACCCTGAGTGGCCAAATGACCAGGGGGAATGTGGGCAGCACCAGCGAAGGAACCATGGCATAGAACAAGGGAGGGAGAACTGTCTTGGCTGGCAGTCGAGTATTCCAGTGAGCCCTTTGATGATAAAGTTAACGACAAACTTTCAGATTTTAATAGGAAAACATAAAAAAGACTTCTTAGAGCCTGGAAACACTGATACATTATGGATTCCTGGATTCTGTTTCTGTTTTCTTCTACTAGAAACAGGTGGAGCAGTGGAACTAAATTTCCACTCCTGCTCAAAAATAGCATCCAAAATACTGTCAAAGCTTCCCCATTTTCAGCCATATCTGACAAATCAATTCCTAATTGTGGACTTTCAATATTACCCTCTCCAGAACGTGAAAAAACAGTGGTAGCACAATGTTTTGTTTTCTACAAGCAGTATCAGTATAAACTGTGCTCTGAAGTTTATTGTACTTTTAGGTGACTTTAGCCAAACGAAACAAAGCGGGGTAAGATAAAAAAGAGGGGGGTTGTTACGGTAATGATGTGCTTGGAGGAATGCAGTGGTCACATCAAAGAAATATATGTACCTGTGCAAATATCACTGGAGGAACGGGAATAGTAAAGAACCTTGCTGACTGGAGTATCCTATCATGGCATCAGTTTGAAAGCAACCCTCCCCATTGTGTATAAAAATGTCTGACTTTTATCCTCTGATATTATTTATACATCCCCCCTAAGAATGAGCAGATTTTGAGAACACTGAAAATAAACTAAGAGGACAATCTGGCATTCACATGGAACTAGGAAAATAAAAAGATGTATCTTTTTTTACTCTAACATCTACCACCTTCTAAAGTTTCTTTTTTAACTTTGAGCAGAGGTTTTAGGTTTTTTTTCTCTTGTTTCCCATTACAAAACATGCCGTTTTCCTCTCTTTTTACCAACTGAGGGCTGAGACAGCCTCTGAGACTCTGAGAATAAACAGTACTTGTAAAATCACTGAAGGCATTTTTGTGCCTTTGCACACGAATTTCAAATCCACTTCCAAATTCTGCTGCTTTTAATTACTTCACTTCCACCCACTGTCACATACTGGGTTATTACAGGAGTTCTGAAGTGAAGCATCTCGAAGTTCCCCACCAGCTTTCTCATGTCCTGGTCTCAGCAGCCAGCGACAATCATATTTATGCAAAGGTATGGAAAGCAGGCAGGCAGCATCCCGCTGCGTGCTTTGAATATACATCTTCAAGCTTGGTCTCACAAACCACAGGATTTCTAACAGAAGGCCACCTAGAGTGGTATAAACAAAACTTCTGTTCTGTGTTTAGGGACATTTCTTAAATAAGGCACTTCAGAGATCTAAAGAATTTTTGGAAACAAAATAGTGAACAAAAATAATCACGAGCTAAAAATCTTGGTTTTTCTCTCACGTGGCAGCCATATTTAACCCCTCCACGATTTTGCTATGTTTTACCTAAAATTACACTAACAGAAAATCTTTCAGTGCAAAAGAGAAAAAATTGACTCAACAGGACCCTAGGGGTATGTAAGAAGTACTTGGACACTTCAGTACGTTTAAGCATCGGAAGGGTCACAGCAGATGAAATCATGGCCCTACTGCAGTAGGAGCAAATCACTAAAGAGAAGACGGGGAAATCTTAAATGTCTGAAATCGATTACAGCTTACAAATGATGCTGAATTGTGACCAAACAAGAACTTACCCATCAAAAGTTTATGAACTAATATTTCCTTTGAAAAATCATTAGGAAAACCAATTCTGCTTAGAGGAAAAGCCATTTTCTTACAATACTAGCAGCTCAATTCTATCCAGATCTTGATGAGGTTTGATTTACGGTGCAATTAATCGCTTGATCCAGTTGTAAATCAGAAGATAAAAATATCTGTCTTCCAAGTAGCTTTTTTGCTCTAACTTTTGTAGGCTGTACCAGTATCACCGACCACAGAAAAATGAGTACTGTGTTTGTCATGTTGATGTATGTGATGTCCTCTTGTCCTGCCTTGCTCTGGTTCAAGTCATACAAACCAAAGCAGTTGAAGAACTGAGAACTGGGGTTTCTAGATTTTGCTTACAAGCTGCTGAGGTTCGTAGGCTATTGCTGTGATAACCATGTTACTGTGGGTGCAGTGATGGACACTGAATGTGTCCATCACTGAATGATGAATGACCACTGAATGATGGACAATGAAAATAAAAAAGTGTTATTTGAAATGATTCAACTGCAATCAAATAGCATAAGCTAGCTAGAATTTCCCCTAGAAAAAGCAAAAAACTGCCAAGTCCTAAAATCTCTTTGAACTAATAAGCAGCTACAAAGCACTCCCTAATATAAAATTTTCTGTAACCTCTCAGTGTTATCATTCTAAGTATATTAAAACTATAGTAATATATATAATTGATGTAAGTATTAATAGTGCCCAAAATGTAAGTCTCTCAAAATCACTAAGGTTTGTAAAACTAGGGAAATGATATTGCAACGGCATGCATGTCGAATTGTTTACTTTTCTTTATCCACAGATCATGAAGGAAGTTCGGAGAGCATTGTGCAATGCATCAGCTGATGACAGTAAACTCTTACTTCTCAGCGCAGTGGGAAGTGTATTCTGTAGTGGCCTAGATTACTCATATTTAATTGGCAGGTTATCCAATGACAGAAGAAAGGAAAGCACTAGGATTGCAGAAGCTATAAGGTGACCCAAGCTTACCTATGATCTCTAAATTATGAAATGCAGTGTGTGATTATAAAGATATTTATCAGGTCCAAAAATGTTGTATATTTAAGTGTTGATTGCATTCTAATTATGGTCCTACAAATTTGTTCAGTAAGAACCTTGGACCTTTCCTTATTAGAAAGAAAGCACATTTATTCCAGTGCTAATATCCATAGGGATTTATTTTACTCCACTTCTCTGTATTTAATATTTCAAATCATTCCTCCAAATTAAAATACAACTTTGTTGTTGTTTTTCCAAGTTAGCTGTTGCTTCATGTTCTAAAGTGGTTCCTGAAAGGCAGATACTTTACTTGTTTTGATGTTCATCATTTTAATGAATTTCAGTACAAATGGGAATCCATGGCTTACTCATACTCTGTTGAACTAGCGATCTGCCGCTGTATTTCACAACCTTATTAGAAGGGTCTCCACTCTTTTTCTTAAACTTAAATTACTTAATATGTATGTAAATGTAGTTTTATTTTTGTAACTAAAATGTGACTTTGCTTATATATACCACATCACCTAATGGAAATCCCGAGTTTATGACATGCAGTCTACAAATCAATCTGCATGCTGATACATCACAAATATTCCCACTATCCACCAGGTAGACCTTATACATATTGAGCAGATCTCCCAGTATAAATTGACGTTACTCCACTAAAGCCAATGGTATTCCAACAGGGAGAGGGTTTGGTGCCTTTTTTTTCCCCCACTTTCTACAAATGTACAAATGAATTACTCTTCTGAGAGCTTTAAAACTTTATGCAAGAATTCTATGAAGGAATATTAAAGAATTTGCTTTACAACAGATCTGTATTTTGGATATATGAGTGTGACACAAGATGAGGTTGTTACATGACAAGCAGTAACCACCAATTATCTTGGTTACAACTACTGCAGATCAGTTTGGATTCTCAGTTTAATATTCTCAAATTCTCAAAGTAGTAATTATTTTGAATGAATTTAAAATGCAGTTCTTAAATACAAGAAATTATGACCTGTTTTTAAGATGTTAGCTATGCTTGAATATCATGTAGTGATATGTAAAAAAAAGAAAAAACCCTCTGAAGGACACCTTAGTTGTTTTGTTTTAATGTGAGGGATTTTTAATAATGTGGAACTAAAAAAAATAAGAGGGAAGAAAATCACTCTTGTTTGAAAACACGGGCACACTTACACATCATTAGAAGAGAAATATTTCACATTATTCATGTAAATATTGTATAGATAGGTATTGTGTTATATATATATATACACATTTATCCACACACATTTATTATACAAGTGTACTTACCGATTCAACAATTAAATTTGTATGAACCAGACTGTAATACTCAGTTTTTCCATCCTGGGAGTCCCAGAACACCCTTGAAATCCTGGGACAAAGTACTGCTCCTTCTCAAGAATGTCGGCTTCAGGCCCACTGGAAATAGATTTTTATTGTACTTCTGGAAACAATACTCTACGTTTTCCAGTTAGCACTCTCTGTGCTTTCTTTGAACAAAGGACTCAGCTCATGGAAAATATACTGTAATAAGAGGAGAAGAAAATGTACATTTCGCTTTTTCAGTGGTTAGGATGTCCTGAAGCACATTAAGGGCTCTCTGCCTCCTCTGCTTTACATCAAGTTAGACTTGTATCGAAATGAAATTAAAATCTTGATTCCTGTGTGTTTCCACTTTCTGGAGTATGGATCTCGGATACTGATCACAAGTTAAACCTGAAGTTTAAATACCTATCAGGTCTCATCTCACGTGACACCTTATTCCTTTGGCCCCCGTCCTCATCCACTGCCTTTGGGCTTTGCAGCTCCCAGCTGTGTGGCACTGCAGCTTCTCAGCATAGATGCATCAGATGCATGGGCTGGCCTTGCACTCCTGGAGCAGGGAGCAGGCAGATGGACAGACTGCACTGCAACAGTGCATATGATGTACTGAGCCCTCCAATCACAAGACTCACTGAAAGGCAGTCTCGGCATCAGTCTCCTGTGTCACATCATCATCCGTCAGGCAGCGTTATGTGACCTGATGCATAGATTTCTGGGTGTGCTCAGAAGAAAACAAGGAAGGTCAACTTGATTTGCTCCACTTCTTTATAACCTTCTACATACTTATAAGCCCTGACCTGCAACAAGACCTTTGCAACGATACAGAGGTATCTGAGATGTATTTGATGGTCAAATTTCCCAGATACCCTCTGGCAAATTCAAAAGCCTTCTGCGTGTGACCCTTTTTCCTCTCTTTGAGCTTCTGGCTCTACGGTGTAACACCAGTTACAGTTCTAAGTCCTTTTCAAAGACTTCCTTGAATTGAAACAAGGAACTTGTAGACCAGAAACTCCATGTGTGAACTTCCAGTTGAGAGACACAGAAACATGCCAGGTTCTGGGCACAAAGATGGCTCGCTGAAACAGATAACGCACCAAAGAGGGAACACAGAGAAGTGGAGAGCTGGACACTGCAGCTCCTGTAGACCAAATGCAGGCATTTGTTCCCCTCGCAAGCTCCCGATAGTTTATCCTTCCTCTCCATCCTATAGGTGGCATGTTCCATACTTACCCATGGTACCATCCTCTCTGCTCCTCATTCTTCCCTCATGACAGAGGCTTATTGTGGCTTCTTAAGGTTCTGTTCCACTCTCTCCCCATCTCCAGGTTCTCCCTTGCTCACTAATAGGAAGATTTCCCATTTTCTTCAACCTTTCCCCTCCATTAATGTGTTCTGCTTTGCTCTTCTTTCCCATCATCTAACCGTTTCCTCTCCACATCCATAATTCCTTTTCCATATTCACTTCCAGTCCAATTTATCACTACGTGCTTCCTGCTTTTCTCCACAACATCATTTTCTTCTGCTTCACATGATCCTCACATCTGCTGCCACCATTTATCCATAGTTTTTTGGTTTTACCTGTCATTCGTCCTATCCCTGTTCCTGTCTGTAGTCCTACTTGGAAGGCTCACTTGCTTAACTACTAAGCTTCTCAAAATTCTGATATTAATCAGGTGCAGTGATTCGTGGTCATCATTCAACCATAAACAACTGAAGAAATAACAAGAAAAGGGAGCAGCATTGCTTCTACAATCAAAAATGAACCACAACTGTCCTTAAACCTCGTATCTTCTAGGAAAAAATGGTCTTGAACTGACAAATTCCTTATTTCACTCTCTTTGTCTTGCCTCTGATGGTCTGTTTTATTACTCACTGTGTGAACAGAGCTCACAATTCTCATGTCTCTATTTTCCCATGGTCAAAAATCAACTCCTTACTAGGTCACCTGAAGAAAAGAACTCATTCATCAAACATCTAATGCTGGGTCACCTCAGACTCTTCATTTTCATTTAAAATATAGCCAATGCCCTTGCACTTCAGTCCAATAAAATACTTGTTTTCGGTATCTTTTCCATTTTTTTTGCCACATTGGTACTCTAATCTGCAGGGCAAACCTCCTGTTCCCAGATCCAGGTCTCTTTGACCTCACTGGAAGAGCTGCAACTCATCAAAGGGCACGTTTGACAAAATATTCTTTGCCAAAATCTGTCAGTAAAGATGCACTCTGGACCTAATAAATACCCAGTGTAGGAACAGAACCTCTTAGTTTTGAATTTGATTTATACATGTCTCTTTTCTAAAGTAATTGAGCATTTTGTTTGCCTCCATATACCTGCTGTGCACTCTGCTGCTGGAGCCCATAATTTGCCCACAATTATACTCATGCTTTTCCTAATTGGTGCATATACTGTTCTATTCAACAGATGTCTTTCCACAGTTGCTGGTAGGTAACTTATTTAAAATACCTCCTTGTTGCACAGAATTGAACATGTTCTAGTTTATTCATCCAGATGAGTCTGATGACATTTACTTCCCCATTATTTCCCACTGCTTCACATTTACCAGTGTAGGCAGCCAAGGGCATCTACTTCATTGTGCCTTTTCCAAAGACATTTGCAATGAAGACCCAACAGATCACCCACCTAATTCTTCCCCTGTTCAAACATTTCTTTTTCTCTCTGACTCCCCTTTGTGGGCCTTACTCTTTCCACTGGTCTGCCATAAACATTTACTGTCTATCTCCCAGTCCACTGATGGCACTTGCAGCAAGCTTTGACAGCTTTCTGATCTTAAGAGAACTTTTTGAAAAAAATAGATATTCAGCAATCCAGCTTTGAATGTCTTGTCTTCCACGCTATAATATGTTCATCATTTCAGGCAAGCCAGATCATCAGAATCCACACTAGCCATAATGGAACAACCTGAGAAGCACAATGTGTACAAGCTCATGAGTTACTGGTCCAGAAATAAAACTAAACCTAATCAAACCATTCTGCAAAAAGTATGACAGTCAGTGCATTTCAGTTAATCAACTCATATACAAAACTAATTAATCTGCTAGAGACTCAGAAAGATTAAATAACTAAATATGAGCAAAATTTTCTAGGTGCAAACTAGAAAGTATCTTGCAATTCTGACCTCATAAAATTGGGCCATGGCATTTATTATGTTCATCTGTGGTTCTAATTTGCTTTCAGATTAAGTGCTTTAAGGTTGGGTATTTATCCAAGTGTTACTTCTGTATTCAAGACCTTCTGTTTATTTTTTATTTTAGGGATTTTGTAAAAGCTTTTATTCAGTTTAAGAAGCCAATTGTGGTTGCTATCAACGGCCCTGCTCTTGGGTTAGGAGCTTCTATTTTACCACTATGTGATATCGTTTGGGCAAGCGAGAAGGCATGGTTTCAGACACCATACGCAACTATCCGACTCACCCCAGCTGGCTGCTCGTCATACACATTCCCACAAATTCTGGGTGTTGCACTGGTAAGGTTTTCCACCTCAAATTGCTGAAGAACCTTTCTTAAACCCATGCTCTTCTTTCTGTCTTTAAAAAGTAAATCAGAAAACAACTGTTTCTCTTAAGTATCATGAATGGCAATGAAATCTGTTGAAAGTTCGTCTAATCACTACCAATTTCTTGTCACAAAATTACCTCAGAATTCACTGTGTTACCATGCTGTACACAAGAAAGATTGAACACAGGTTGAAAAAGCCTTGTATTGTCTTGGACATTGTAGAAAAGGGAAGAAAGGCGTTAGCAGAATAATATTGCAGAGTACCCGTCTGTGTTGTGTTAGAATTGTGCAGTAGCAGAGCAGGACACCACTCTCTGCTCTCTAAAGACAAGCCATAATAATTCCAGTAAGGATCCTTAGTTTTTACCAGTATCACAAAGCAGAATTTGCCCCACCAAGTATTTTAAACTGGGTTTCATGACTCTTGGCACAGCATCACTGTATCACTGACAGTTACTCTTGTGAAATCAGCAACACAGATTTGTCCTGTGTGCCAGCACATTTCTCTTAGGAGAAACCCATGCTGTGCTCCAGCCACCTGCACGATCCTTAAATAGCTACCGAAACCCCTTTTCAAGTGTTTTGCAGTATGGAAAGATGCAAGAGACCATTTGTAAATTTAATCCTGAAAACAGCAGGCAAGTCTGCAAAATTTTTTAAGGGAATTATAACCCAAGATCACAAGTAATCTTTTGGTTTCACAGGCAAATGAAATGTTGTTCTGTGGGAGAAAGCTGACAGCACAGGAAGCCTGCAGCAGAGGACTAGTGTCACAAGTATTTTGGCCAACAACATTTAGTCAAGAAGTGATGCTACGAGTGAAAGAAATGGCATCCTGCAGTGCAGTGGTAAGAAATCAAACTCCTTTGTGATTAAATTACATTTCACAGAGGGAAGGTGTGCTCCCAAGGCTCATCATGTGGTGGGTCCTCAGTTTCCACAACCATCCCTGTGAAAGGAGGCTAACAGCAGAAAATCTGGATGGGGATCGGTGAGCTCGAGAAGTTTCTTGTTTTCCCCATCATTACATTTACTCAATATGAAAGGAATCTCCTTGCCCCAGGTTTTGAAAAGGGATTTTAACCTAGGTTTCCTTCAGGAAGGTGGAAGAGTCTGAAACTATACAACAGCGCTGGGAAATCTCTGTAGGCCCAGTAAGAAAATGCCTTTGTCTTTCGCATTGTCCTGGCCTGCTATGTTTCAGCTGAGTCTGCCTTCTTTTCTGCACCTGCATAGCTCCTGACTCTGCAAAGTGTCCTACACAGGGCACCAGAAGGGTAGGATAGCACCAGCCACCTCTGCTGGGAAGGAGAGGCGAGATCCAGACACAGAGGGATTTGAACACAGCATTGCCTTTTGTGTACATAAAAGTTGAAAGAGAATCCCTTCCTTTTTTTGTATTTCCTAAGATTTTTTTCCCTTCAGGCAGATATACTCCTATTCTGGGCACATCCTTGTTTTAAAAAAAAATGCAGTGAAGAAAGTGATATGGGCTGCAATAAAGCGGCACTAACTAAAGTGCAAATTGTTGCAGTTTCTTGCTCCACTTCCTGTGCCCAAAACTGTCTTAGCATCCCTCAGCTTCATTTAAAAGATCCCTTGTAAAAGAGGAGGTAGAGACCCAGGAGACTTTTAATTAAATGAAGCGTAGATTAGATCTCAAAAAAAGACATTCAGAATGAAACTCTCTGGAAATGTAGCATAAGCTTATTTGATCCTACTGATATAATGTGTATTATTTGAGATGGGAAAACCTCTGGGCCTTACTGTGAATTCTTCCTTCACTGTTATCAGCTGTCAATGAATTTTTCTCTGGAGACCTGTTAGAAGGCCTGGTGCTAACTTGCAGACAAAGATGGGAGTTAAAACTGTCAAAGACTCGATTTACTCCCTGAGATCCAAAATGTAAGTCAGGCTGAAGTCACAAAAACAATGGATGTGATGAGCTCGTCCAAGTTCTCCGTGGATACTTGTTCACAAACAGACAGAAAAAATACACACGGCCCACAATTTACAATTAACAGCATTTACGTGAGTGAAAGGGAAATACTACTTTGGCAAAGCAGTGTCGTGGCCTGAACTGGACAGGAACTGGGCTTAACACGTAGATGTTGATGAAGCTGAGTGGAGGGTATGCATCTCCCTTACCATAACCACTGTAGTAGTTTACATTACATCTTCCACCCTCAAAAAATCAGTAAGGTATGAATTATTAATGGTTTTGTGTGCTAGTCGGGTTCCTTGGGAGATACACACTGGTGTTACAGATTTCAAAAAGAATTTTAAAGAATGCAATCTCAATGTATTTAAAAATGGGCCTGAGTAAAACAGGTGGAACTATGGGAGCGACCATAGACCTGCTCTTCATGCCTTTAAGAATTTGCAGCAATTCCCAAGGTCTTGAGATTGGGCTTTCCATTGCAAAGCCCTGAGGTGGTTGATAAAGATGATGGACCTCCACATTTGGGTTTCCAACCTCTGTAACACTAAAGACCACCTTCTAGAAACAGGTAGCAAATGTATTGTGCCTCACACATTTTCATTTCAACGGGTCACATCTTCAACCAGAGGGAGTTCAACTCCTTCTCGTGCTTCATGGCAGACCTTCAATAAAGCAAGGAACTTCAGAATCCCTTATTCCTTTTAAAAACTTTGGCACCAATGCATAAACCACAGAGGTCCTTAATTCTTAAAGATGCTGTCTATCAGCAAGTGGAGTTATGGCTGTAAATCAAATTTCTGTGCCCAGAGGAATAATTTACATTGTAAAACAGAGTCAGTAGTGTAAAAACGCTCTTCATGCCGTTATCCATAATAATTTTTTCAGATTCAAAATAAAATATTGAGTGATATTTTGGCTTTAGGTATTGGAAGAGTCCAAATGTCTTATGCGGAGCTTCCTGAAGTCTGGACTTGAAGATGTGAATGAGAAAGAGTGTCAGATGTTAAAACAGCTGTGGAGTTCTTCCAAAGGACTGGATTCATTATTCAGCTACTTGCAAGACAAAATTTACGAAGTCTGATGTCTTGGGCCAACTTAAAGAGAAAATGCTCCACTTCTGAACAGAGTCGAACGTTACCTGTGTTTGAAAAGCAAAGGCAATGCATCATTGAGGAATTTGTGACCGTGTACCCTAATACCTATGGTTGTGTCGATTCCCTTGTGAGCTACACAGCTGCTTGTAGCAGGTTTGATTTTGTGTAACCGAGACGTAGGCAGGCTTGTTCCGTGCACATAATCTCTACAGAGGGCTGCATCTTTCACACACACTCATCCAGATCAAAGCATACATTCCATGTGCTGAGAAGCACCACCGAGGCCCAGCGAGGCGCACCATCCGCAGGGATTGATTTTGTCTGTCCTTCTTAACTTATTCTTGCTGTTGCAACACATCTGGGCTGACACGGAGGGCTCCATCTAAAAAGTGGGTCAGCACAATATTGTATAGACCCAAACACCATACTTTAGAAATATTTTAATTATTGTTTTTTCTAAGTTCTAACAGTATAATGGAAAAATCTGATAATTTATATGTATAATATGTAAAGTTAGTTTTACAAAAACTACTAGGATTTTTTTCTTTGTTGAATTTATTTAACTTATTTATTTTGTGTTCATATTCAGCTGTTTATTGATCACAGATCTTATTTTCATACTTCCCTTGACTGAAATAATGGCATCACATGAGAATGCAAAGACATTTTTAGCAGCAAATTGTGTAGAAAATTAAAGAATATGTAGAAAACGCACAGAGTACTGTGGGCAGTAAAAGGAACAGCCACATGCATGCTCCTCTATGTGCAAAATTGTACAAAAAAATGTGTGAACTAGATTTGTTTGCCAGGGTTAAGGGAAAAAAAGAGGATTCTGAAACACCGAGTCCCCCCTAAGTCTCTCTTCACTTTCTGCCTTCTCGAGGAGCACTGAAGGGCTTGCCAACAAGATGCTTGATTTAAGTTGACTATATTCCTGTTAGCCGGTTGTCAGTAACAGGGTGAGTGGTGCCATTATGTGGCATCGTACTGTTTTCAGGTTTAAACATCCCCTTTTGGTCTGAAGTCTAAAAGCAAATCCTTATGAGCCTTAGTCTAGTTGCCCGATTCCTCAGGTGTGAGATAATTTCTGCTCTGGAGGCCTTTGGGTGTGGGCCAACAGTTTCTACAAGGTGCTAGGTATTGAACCTAAGTGGAGGGAGAGGTTTCGTATTGCTTTTCCCAGCTCTCCACATCTGGCCACCCCACCATCTGTTACAAGAACTTGTGGCTATCCATAAAAGCAGTCCACAATAAACCACAAAAAATCCAATCTGCTATTTCAGAATGTGATCCTAGTACTTTTCAGTGACACTGACTGACTTCTGAACACTGGACCTCCTCATTTCTTTCTCGCTAGTAAAGCAATTAATACAGAAATAAGGCAAGCATGCTCTGTGACTTCACCTGCCATTTTAGTATACCCAAATTAAAACCTCTTGAAGCAAAAGCTTTGCACATTTGTTTGCTTTGTAATTTGTGCACTTGCTCTCTATCCTTGAGCTCAGTCACTTGGTTATGGTATAAACCTCGGCAAAGGAGGCTGCTACATTTTTTCCCTTCCCCTATTTCCATGAAGAGTTTCAACAAAGCCTTTTGTAACGTTAAGGAACAGGTGACTGTAGTAAAAAGTAGCCTTCAACAAATTAACATCACATTTCTTTTTCCACAGCTAATTAAAAGTGCTGTTTCTATGGTCTAATCACACCACTGAATTTTAAGGAAATCATTACTCTAAAGGCAGATGTTTTCATGGAAATTCTTCACTAAAAAGTTGAGTTAGCCAGTTTCAAAACAACTTCTCCAACCAAGTAACTTATTTTTAGATGTCTGTAAGAGAACCCTTTCGATAACTGAAGCGATAGATGTGCCACGTGTTTTCTACTAATACTTGCTTATTCCCACAACCGGCCAGCAACGGCACAGGGTGCACACACAGAGACTTGCTTGGATCCAGCCGCCCCCTGCTACGCCCAGGTGGGCACCCCAGTCACCCCTGGGGCAGCCCCAGTCAAACCAGAGTGAGCACTGGAGTGAAAACCACTCACACGCACACGTGCTTGCATAATCAGGCCTCCAGCATATAGGACTTCAGAAAAAGAGAAAAAGAAAAAAAAAAAAAGAGAGAGAAAAAAAAAACACCACCAAGAAAAAAGCTTAAAAAAGAAATAGAAAAAGCAATGGAAAGTATCATGATTCCTCAATTTCCTTTCTTTCCTTTCTTCCCGTCCAGAGAGCCATAACCCCTAGCCATGTGTTAATAAGAGAGGAGGAAGTTTATTTCAATACTATGCTTGGGGTTTGTAGATAAATATAGAAGAATTGCTCAGCAATGTGAAGGAATGCGTTCCCTATGAGATTTTCAAGCAGAGAAGAACCGTAAGTTGTTAGACCTTTAACTGCATCATTTCATCTGAATTTTCAGATATCTGTATTTTAGCTTTTTTTATGACAAAGGAATGGTTGAAATACATTTTCTATAATTATTTTTCCATTAAAGCAAGCGCTAACCATAGTTAACATTTTTAATTATTCATATCTATACAGTTACAATCTAGTTTTCCTGGAATCTATTTTCCCTTCCAAAAAGAGTAATAACAACGTCAAAAGCTTCTTTTTCCATTATTTAAAGATCAGAATCAATTTTCTCTTGTGTTTCTGTCCTTACTGGGTATTCAGATATCTAGATGTACTGTACATATTAGTCTGGGTACCTTTACTAATATTCACAGTATTTAAGATTATAAATGCAATTTGTTGTTAAGTATGTTATTTTATTCTTGTGTAAATTGTTTTGTACAATCTTTAAAAATCTACAGTTTTGCATTTGTAGATATTAAAGGTAAGCGATTTATTTTGTGTTGTCCTGCATGTATATTTTTGCTGTAGATAAGTGTTGCTTAGTTTACTATTTCAGTACATTTCTGTTTAAATGAATAAGCTTACAAACTTTAATACAGTATATATTTTCAGAATATAAACTTTTATATTTCTGTGGTAGGTTAGGGTATGCGTTTTAGGCAATCTTTTTCACTACTCTTAACTGTTCTTTTAATCTATAATATAATGGTTTTGTGCCAATAGTTTTTCATTAGAATAAAATGCTCTTTTAATGTTAGGGATAAACAGACAATTTTGGTTGGGGTTTGTTTTTTTGTTTTGTTTTGGTTTGTTTTGTTTTTTATTATTATTATTATTTTGCCAGCCTTTACATTTTTAAATGTAATTTATAAATGTATTGCATTTGTGAATAAGCCTTACCATTAGGTACAAGAAATCTTTAAAGCTACATAATTGCTTATGTAGTACTAAGGACTTCCCCAAATAATTGCTGTAAGAAAGTTAGCAAATCAGAGTACAGGGCCTTAAGTTTTTCTTGTGAAAAGGATAATACGGGTTGTTTCTTTTGAACAACATAGGTAGACTTGTCAGCATGGGCTTTGTTATATATAAACTGTGCATTTGTGCTCCCAACCACAGTAGTTTAATCTCAGGCTTTGGGTGGCTGGGTCTATAAAAGTCAAATCTGGCTAAAGCCAGCACTCTTTAGGAGATGCTAAAGAAGTTTACATAAGAGACTTACAGACAATCTTAATCATAGTACATTTGGGTACTCGGTATCCTAGATGTGTTATCTGTGTCTGCCCAATTAACCGTATGTTTTAAGCCATATTAAATCTCTTTACTGCTACTTTAAATACTACATTGAAAGTCACTCACTAGCTTGCTTACTCACAGACAGGATTTAAATTTTTAGTGAATAAAAATGTTATGCCTTCCATAGAAACAAAGGACCAAAGAATTGCATTCTTCTAACAAAGCAGTAGTTCCTTTGCCAGTGAACTAGTTAGATGTTTGTACTGAAGATCAAACAGTCTCTTTCTGCTACAAACACTGCATTCTCATCCACGTCAAGTGTAAGGGGAAAAGATGTATCCGCTGACCTATTGGGACAGGAGTGACGTTCACCGAGGATGGCATGTCTATTGGTAAGGCTTATTACCAAACCTCTGAAATGAAGCAAAGAACCAAAAATTCACAAATTATGTCAATGTAAATTTATTTTCAGAACTTGCACAAATAATTAATTGTAGAACTTGGCAAATTAGGCCCTTAAGTTATTTTGTCAGAACGCCATGGGACAGACTAAACCAGTTTCTAATATTTGTAATGATGAGTACATATTATAATATTATAAGGGTACAGGCACCCCTATATCACAGTGTTGTAAATATTTTCTGAAACTGGTACAGTACTGAGGGACTTGTATCTTCTGATATATCAAATATTGACTGTCTAGATCAAATTGTACACAATTTATTTGTTGATGGTCCTGTAACTAGTGTATGGACACATTTCTGGGTGCCTTAGAAGTTGTATTTTTCATGTGTGTTAATATGCAGTATTTATACATTGTGAGAAGCTGCTTTGAATAAAAATATTGAAACTTCATTTCAATGCAGTGATTTTCAGTATTGCATAATCAGAATGAATGTGAGAAGCAGGAGCCACAGACCCTTTTATTATATATGATAAAGCTATTCCTGGACTCCCGCTTTTTAAAAGAAAGCAGGGATACAACAGGCTTTTTAGAAAAGAAATTTTTTTTTTTTTTTTTTCAAATGGCAAAAACCAGGGCACTAAAAGATGCTGCAGTAAGAACTCTCTGAAATCATTCGTCATCACCCATGTCATTTATCGTTGCATAATCAAATCCAAGAAAACCCTGCAAGCTGTCATATAAATACACTTCTAGGACACCTTCTCCACCACTATCACATCCACTATTTGATATGTGCACGTCACCTAAAGCAAATCTGCCCAGAGTCAACTAGTGCATACAGTATTTCAAGCTCTACGAGAGGGAATTTGATTTTGAACTGGTATTTGCTAGAGAGGCCAAGATTCAGCCCAGAACCACCTTGAGTATGAAGCTGGATCACCTTCTGGTCTGGTCCTCCTGCATGGTTATAGATGGCAACCCTTCCATAGAATCATAGAATGATTTCCATGGGCTCTTTCATATAATAGGAGATCATTTGGTTGTCGTGTCCATGAATCCTGTTCACAATCACCTATCACCCACAATTAGAATAGTAACTGCAAATTATTTGTGCTTGGGGCAGAAAAGGAAGGATGTTTTTACAGGGAGCCAGTGTTACCCAAACCACCTGTACAACACAGGCTGAAAAAGTGACCTACACTTGATGCAAAGGACAAGAATTATGTCCTAGCAATTATATTCGTCAGCTTCAAACTGACAGACGCTGTTAGTAAAAGCTGTGGTCACCTGTTTGGAGCAGAGGATTGAGCAATTTAGTCTTGCTTCACCATCAACAAATCCAATTATTTATTACAGTGACTCTTGTCAGGAATTAACTTATCGTTGCTTGCTCTGGACTATGAGCAATGTGCATATGATGAAGAGTATAGCACCTTTCTTGTCTGTTTTATTGTTAAGTTTTGATCTTAACATAGATTGTCAACATTTGAATTTTATTTTAAATAATTAATTTTTAAAGGAAAGCAAAAATTATTTAAAATTTTAAAATCCATCCAAATATTGTAAGTCAAGGTTTTTTGTAGTCCTTGTTGCTATAAATTAAAATAACAACAAAGTATATGGAAGAGGAACCCACTAAGTACATATAAAGAAGACCTACAAATTCGAGCAGACACCTATGAATCACATACAGAAAAGAAGAGGTTGGTATTAATCCTACTTAAAGGCCTAAAAAGTACTCAAAGTGGTCAAAGCTCAGCCATACCACTTCTCATTCTGAGTTTTGAATAACAGACAAAAACACTATTGCATATAGAAAGAACAGGAAGAAGTTTTGAAACAAATGAAGAGCAGATGAAAGCATGTGAGAAAACCAGATGGACATAAATTTAAAGACTGGGGGGAGTAAGAGGGGGCGGGTGTCAAAGCAAATCAAGCCTCAGAAGTTGGACCAGGGGGGCAGTTTGGTTGCAGAGGAAAAGAGTCAGAGTGTGAAATTTTGGGCTTCAGAACTTCAGGAATTCACCTCTTCCTGGTGCCACCTTCTTTGTAGAATCCCATCAGATGATTATAAAATTCAATAAAACATAATGCATCTGTTCACAACTCTGCTGTCTGACTTCTCTTCAAAACCATTCCATAGGTATAGCATGGAGAGAGTTTCAGATTACTAAGAAAACCAGAGTAACAACCTGCTCTAGAATTCAAACCTTTTTAATTGTGCTACCACCACTTTGCTTTAATTTATACGCTTTCCTTGGTTTTACAAAATTTGTTCATGTATAATAAAACTTGCTCAGATGTATGATAAAAATAGAAGTGTTTAGAACAGTTCTTGTTGAATTGCTGAATTCCAACTATTAAGTAAGTCCATCTGGCTTGACACAATAATTTTCACTTGGAATTGCCAAAAGTACTCTAGAAGAAAGAAGGAAGTTTTCATTTTGGGAAAAGGAAACAGTTTATCGTTTCGTAGAGAATAAATTAATTCACACTGAACATGAAGCAAAGACCAGAAATCCACAAGAAACAAAGAGGGTTTTTTACAAAGTCTTTACTAGTCTAAGAACCAAGTTTCTACTACAAACTGGTTAGAGAGGAATATCTAAACACGTATCTCTAGCTAGTTATTAGAAAGCAGCCTAATTGTTGGGCAGTTGAGTGGGGGTGGTAGATTTTAATTATCTTCATTACTACAACAGTTTTTATCATGACATAATTTATGGAATGTCATCCCTACCTATCAAATTATTGACACAAAACCTGAAATACCACTTAATGAGTCAGGAACACTGGCAGAGGCTGCCCAGAGAGGTGGTGGAGCCTCCATCTCCAGAGATATTCAAAACCCGCCTGGACACGTTCCTGTGCCTGTATCTCCAGAGGTCCCTTTCCAACCCCATGTGATTCTGTGAACAATTACAATTTCACCTATTCTTCGGTAAATTTCCATGTAATAAGCAAGCATGCTTTCAGGTGACAGATGTGACAGATACATTACTAACCATGTGACTTCATGTCCCATTCCTAGCAAAAATGGAGTGTTGTGACCCCAAAGGAACCTGTAACTGAAGCCTCCACAACCCTTTCCTCACAATATCATTCTTATTCTATGAATACATGAACCACATTGAGCAGAAATCAGCAATACAGAAGGTTAACTTTAAAAATCCTAAACTAAACTGTATCACCTTTCCTTTGTGGCTTCCTGGAACTGCTGTCACTATAACAAATTCAGTGGATCTAAGTCAAAACCCACCAACATCAATGGAGATCCTCCAGATCCTCCTCCTGACTTCAGCTGCTTCTCAGTCAACTCCAATGGTTAATGGATACCACAGCAAACTCCTCCACCATATTAGTACAGGGAATATCTTCTTCAAAAAAGAATGTAGCATTAATCAGAAAGATCTAATTAGCATGAAAGGCAGAGTTTCCTGTCTTTAGGTCAAAATTTAACAGCAGTGCCTACAAAATTTGGAATAAAATTCAACATTTTCAATTATATTACTGACTCTCGTTAGTAGAAAGACATGCTCTGCTGTATTTTAACCTTCCTCAACTCTTCAGTCACATGTATGCACTTGGATTCTGGATGTAACATCCGTGAAACTTATTTTATTCATTGGTCATAGACAGAAATATGTTGGTGAACAACTGTAAAGAAGCGTGAAAACGCTCTTTGCAGCTCAGAGCCATGTTTCAAGCAGGGGCTATTGAACTGCCACCGCCTCCTAAGACATTAGCTAAAAAGCTGCATCCAACATGAGAGTTTCTATAATGAAAAACGATTTAAACACTAAACTGCAATCTTGACTTGTTAGGATTAAGTTAATTACTATAATCTAGAAGTAAGTTATTCACAGACATCCAGAAATGTGTTTCTGGTGTGTCTGTACATAAGTACTACAATTTCTATTTCTCCAAAAAGATGGGCAATTTCATCCTGCTGTCCTTCCAGCTCCTGCTTAGCACTTCCACATGCTGCCATTCACTTTCTACATGAAGTTCATTAAATGGATAAAGGCATTCACATAAAACTCTTCCCATGCCTAATTATTCAAGATCTGCATTATCTTAGCCTCTCGCTTGTTTATTTTGTATGCAGCTGCAGTGAGTTGTTTGTCAGGGGCTCAAGGCTCCAGCAAACAATTCCCTCCAAGTCCACTTTTTGCCCATTAGGCTCATAATGAGCAACAACTCCAAACTCCTGCCAGCTGAGCTGCCAAGGGGTTCCCTGCTGTTTGCAGGGCAAAGGCCAGCTGAGCACAGCGCTGCTGATGGGCAGCGGGATGCCCATGGCTTGAAGTGCCGGCTTTGGAGTCCGCAATTGCTCGACCCTGATCCTCCCTTTATCTCTGAATGCAAGCCTTAATAATATCAGTGGTCCAGCCCTCAGCGGGTTTTCCTGCAGTAATGACCTTTCATCACTCCTTCGCACTGGGCTGCTCCCTGGAATGGCTTCTGAAGCAATGTAAGCTATTAACTATAGAGCAACTAGATAGTTCTTTATGCTAGTGGCCAGCCCCTTCTGAAAAAAGCAGTGGGCAAGGTAATGGTGATACCTAGGTCATACCCAGCACCACACTGTGCTGAGCTTAACCAGACCAGAGAGACAGGACATCCTATTTTTTATGTATTTACATGTAACAGGATAAAACAGGCTTATTTTCCCAGATGCTAACATAACACCAGTTGGAGAGAAATATCCCAAAACATGTTAGACCTGGTAGGATTCATCCTTCATACGTGGCCATAACTAGTTAGAACACAAAGACACTGTCCATCTCTAAACAATGTTTCTTAATTAAATCCACTTTGGCTAAAAATCTATAGAAGACTGAAGGGAGCTTTAAGGAAGCAGGCTGTGATATAGCTGATGTGAAAGGCTAAAACTTTTCCCCAACCATTTCAAGCATGAGAAAATCCAACAGGACTCCATTTGCGCTTGGAGCACTTGGTAAACACTCTCCACAACTGCAGGGTGGCCCTGTGCCAGCCAAATGGTGAGTCAGCAGCCAGCGCAGGGAATCAAGTGTCAAGAATGCATTTAACCCTCACTCCGGAGAACACTTTTCTTATGAAGAAAACGAAAACGATCCATTAAAAGAAAAAAAATGACTGGCTTTTTTTTCTCCATTAGTACAGGCAACCACCACAATTCTCCTCCAACTTACAGAAGCTCTCCAATTTGAAACTGGGAGAAATACTTAGGAAAATAACAATCAGCAAACTGAGAAAGAGGTTCACGAACACGTATCGGTCCAGTCCTACAATCCTTACTCTGACAAAAACCTGGCTTAGCTGAGAGCAGAAGGATTCCATGAAAGCATTAGCATCTGTAATACTAAATACTTGCATAGATATGAAAAGGAGTATATTTTCTTAACGGAAATGCAGTTCAAATGATCTGTCATATTCCCAAAGGAGTAGCTGTGCACGATACTTGGCTTCACAGTGTTCTTGCAGAGCATTTGATGAAATCATACAATTTCCTAAATAATTTTTAAATTAATCCTTCTTAAGAAATTCCCCACTGAAGCATCACTTCGCATGAAGACACTAGATAGTCTATTCAGGATAAGCAGAAAAGGATAAAAAGATGGAGGATTAAAAAAAAAAAAATTGAATATATTTGCAAGAGGAGCCAGTCTTCCACCTGAAAATTTGAACACTCATTTACAAGGTTGTTAAACTCTGCCAAACCAGAACGACAGCATTTTATACCTACTTTCTTACTCACTCTTCACAGGTGTAAATAACCACATTGGACACCTGTGGAGGAGGGGAAAGGGAAAAAAAAAAAAAAAGGCTCTAGTTATTACCTTCACAGCGTTAGTTAAGAGTAATTATAGACCAGCTGTGAACTTAGAGCTTCCCCCCATTAACAACCAGATAGAGGTTCCAGTTAAAGGCTGAGAACAGCCAGCTCTGCCATAACTCACACTGCTCGATCCTACAAACACCTACACAAACAAACCATTTTTTTCACAGGTTGCCCCACTGAACTCCAGGGTCTGACCCATCTTCGACAGGAACTTGACTCACAGCCAGTGACACCCATTTTATGTTATTTTTTGTCCTGCCCTGGATTTAGCCTGGACTGTGGAACTAGAGAGATAAGCATTAGTTTGCACAGATATCTAATGTATGACCAGGGCAGAAGTAGTCATAGTTAGTTTCCCCGTCCAGATCTATTAAAAATATTTTCTCCTCTCTACCAGCCCTCATAAAGCATAAACCCAAAGTTTAGAGAAAACCCTCACCTATGGCACTGAGACAAGTCCTGCCAAACCCTGCTGGAGTGGCTGAAAAGATGTCTTCCTCAACATTCAGTCCTGTCTTTCTGCTGGTCGTTAGCTAACAGTGGCAGGGGCTGCAGATTAGGCAGCCGCATCTGCACAAAGCAGATAAATTTGAGCTGACTATGAGCTCAAACGGATGACAAAAATCTAGGCCGCTTGAAAGATGGCAACCTCCCACAGAGGAACATGGCAGCAAGAAGGAGGTTATCTCTTCAAACATCGCATTCCCCTCCACCATGGTCTTATGGACTGGAAATACAGAAATATGACCCAAGAATAACTTTGATGAGAAACCGATGCCACTGTGAATGATTCTGTCACGGCTCACACTTGGCTTACGCAAGTGTGAGAACAGAATCAAGTCCTGCAGAACTTGAGTTCTGAAAGCAAATTCCCCATGCATGCTGCTAAATTCCTCCATCTGAAATTCATAAAGAAAGAGGAATGTAAAAGATTGTCAGCTTGCAGTATTAAGCTTGCAGTTTATGGGAGGAAATCATGACACATCTTTCCTGTATGCAGAAAGCTCTCAAGTGATCTTCCATCGCCATCCCAGCACTACTTCCAGAAATCCTGCAGAGCTCCAGAACTCTCTAGAGCACTATTCCATACATTCAGCACTCCTCCGACAAAAATGTCTTAAAAAAAAAACCAAATAAGCCCAGCTACAAATAGAAAATTATTTGTTCATCTTGCACTTCCACAGACAAGCACCTTTTTGGTCTTGTGTGTGTACATACCTGGGAAATGTTAATACAGATTATACCAGCTTACACTGTTTGCAACTTACTGAACAAATCAGGAGAGTAAGAGACCAAATGAAATGACACATGCAGCACCACCAAAAGACTAACACAACTGTTGACTTAGCAGCAGAAAAACCTGAACATTTTACCATTTCATACCTTGTTGGACGGAGACTCTTCACCCAAATAAGAATGTCCAGTTACTGTTGAGGCTTTTATTTATACAGTCTCTGCAAATTTTATGCAGAAAGAATAAGCAGAGACTGTTTTAAATAATCTCAGATACTCAGCACTAAATAAGTGGCTCGCTTTCAAGAAACAACCAAGAAAAAACATTCCACAGAATGTCACATATTCCTTCAAATGGGGAGTTACATTTCATCAGGTTGGATGCTTAAGTGGAAATAAGTCTCAGTATGGGGACTGTTTGCAGCAATAGTTGTTAATTAAGTAGTAAAGTACTAATAAAATGTTTAATCAGGATGCATTTAAGCAGCAGTGTAATGATGTGTAATTACTAAAGAAGACTGCAAAAACCATTCTGCAATAGACTGCATTCAGTTTTCATGCGCTGTGCAAATCCATTTAAAAACAGAAAGGCTTCCAATGTCCACTGTACAGTGGCCAATGTACAGGCAAGCTATGAAACTCATGCTCTAAGTCACAGAGGAACCGCCTTTTATTTAAAAGTACACTTGATGTTTCTCTAAAAGGAGCTACAGAAGTTAAAAGAGAAAAAATCTTACAAAAAATGCGGAATATCCAAAGCACTGAAAAAGACCAACACAAGCAGAAAGACATGCCACTGCAAATGGGCTGAAATTACATCGTAAATGGGGAAAAAATCTGCTCCTCTGCACAGTCATAATGAAAAACCACCACAAAAGCAAAGAGGAGCCTGTCAGGAAGCACACAACACGCACTGACCACCCCATGTTCAGCAGAAACTGCACACAGCAAAGGGGTCAGGCATTCAAATCAAAACTGAACTTGGTGGAGGAGGCACCAAAATGTTTTGCTGCAGCAAAGTATGGTAAGATGGGTAACATTCTGCTTGTGTAAGCAAAAAGTGAGGAGGCAAAAGAAACAGCATAGCCAGGATGAACTTCTATCAAATGAAAATGAAAATAGTTATAACTGAAAAATGTGTCAATGAAAAAAGACTCAGGGGAAAAAAAGGATATGGATGAAGGTGAAATACAGCCGTGACGCAGAAGTGCCACCATAGCAGAAATTAAATAAAATGTACCAGAGCAAAAAATGTTAATAACTCAGATATAATTTATATGATTATCTTTAGAAGATAACAACTAATAACACCAAGTACAGAGAAATTTTGATTTTCTAACAGCTCTTCTTACTGATGACTGTAGTCCTCTACTTGTGGTATAAATGCAGTAAGTAGCTGACAGTCTAACATGTCCCAGAGTTGCTCACACGATCTTAATATTCTTCATAAATCTTTATATTCCTAAGTATTAGCTGTTGGTATCTTTTTGATTAATTAATGACAGGCTGCAGCAAACATGGGTCCTAGTTTCAGAAAAGGTAACGTTTGCTCTTAAACCAGCTCTAAGTAACATTCATATAATTACGGTGATGACAAAGAGTATAAATATACACAATAATTTTAAAAACTTAATTTTATTTTTACTCTATAAGTGTTAACCTACAGCTTGGCAGACCTTTCTAACCTAAAATATTTTATAATTTGCAAATTAACATGGTATGTCTCTGCACCATTAAAGCTCTTTAATTTCCTGAGGCCACAGCTTCACCTGGTTTTAAGACAACCTGTGGAGTCATAGAATGGTTAGAATTGGAGGGGACCTTCAAGATCATTGACTCCCGACCCCCCTGCCCTGGGCAGGGACACCTCACACTAGAGCAGGTTGCTCTATCCAGCCTGGCCTTGAACCCCTCCAGGGATGGGGCATCCACAGCTCCTTTGGGTTACCTGGGCCAGTGTCTCACCACCCTCACAATAAAGAGTTTCTTCTTAACATCTAATCTGTATACCCCCTCTTTCAGTTTAAAACCATGACCCCTTGACCTACCACTCCACTCCCTGATAAGAAGTCCCTCTCCAGCTCTCCTGTAGCCACCTTTAGGTACTGGAAGGGGCCATAATGTCTCCCCAAAGCCTTCTCTTCTCCAGACTGAATAATCCCAACTCTTTCAGCCTGTCCTCATAGCAGAGCAGCTCCAGCCCTCTGAGCATCTTCATGGCCTCCTCTGGACTCGCCCTCTTGACAGAAGCCCCAGAGCTACAGTACTCCAGGTGGGGTCTCACCAGAGCATAGCAGAGCAGTACGATCACCTCCCTTGACCCTCTGACCACATTTCTTTTGCTGCAACCCAAGATGCAGTTGGGAATGACTGTACCACACATCATGGCAGCAACAGGGCTCCTTCCAAGTCAAAGAAAACTGGGCATCTCGTCATGCCTCATGCATTTGGGTTTGTTTTTTTTGTTTTAATTTGCATCAATAGAAATTAGGTACCAAATTTACATAGCTGCTTTTGAAAACCTGTCTTTTGTGTCTCCACTGGCACAGTTTTCTCTGAGTGCTCAGGCAACGTCTTTGTTCACTTAGAATTGTGCCAATATTCTTTTTTAAAATACAAAACTGTCTGCCTTTCTGAGTGCTGGCTGACTCCAGTATGCCCACTGAGGTAGCACTTTGAGCATATGCTCAGCACCTCAGCTTTCAGACAGTCATACTCTTAACGTGTAACTGCCATATGTTTAAAAACATTCTTTCTTGAAAACAAGCCTTCATATCACCTTACAAAACAGAGGTAGGCTGAGATATTGGATTTGCAAAGGCCTGGATTATTTTTGCCTGTGTATTACTTGCAAGTGATCTACAAAAACACTAAATCACAGTTCCAGTTTTTTATTTAGAGCAGCTGACCACAGGTTATATTCATTAAAATATCTTTATCAAACAGGAAGAAGGTCTTATTCATTTGACAAGAATGGTACATTTTTTTTAGAGATTCAAATCTTACCACTAGAAAAATAGGTCATCTTCAACTGATATAAAAAGAGTTATAACCAACCAAGAACAAAAAGCCAAACCCACATGCTTGGGGTGAGGTTCTCACCTTGTAAGTCAATTAATGCTCAAAAATGTTCTCATTTCTATTCTGCAAGACCTCCCAATTTTCACTGTGTAAAACCTGTGCTTTGAACACTCAGGAAGATGACATTTATATTATGGGAGTATGATTTGCAGCAGGTTAATGTTCTACTTTGTGAACAGATTACCAAGAAAGAACCTTCCCTTGTCACAAAAGGCACTTTTTTCCTTTGCATTCAGAAAGCTGATTTCACCGTGTAACTGAGTCATCAAGGAGACCGCTGAGCAGCAGCACTAGCCAAGAAATAAAGATGAGTTTGCATCTGCTGCTGCTCAATTCTGCACCTTGCTGTTGCTCAAACCCATTTGTCCTTAGCCACCACCATCTACTCAGGATTCCCCCTGTACAATATGCACAACAGTTTGTTTTCCAGATGTTGTTCTGATCCACCCACAAAACAATGCCACCGAAGCAGAACAGGAACCTCACTCTTACTCTCCCAGACAAGTGCCCCGACCAGTAAGGCACAGCAGCATGCTTGCTCTTTCCCACTGCCCTACTGAACATTTAACTACTGTTTGCAAAGCAGAACATTTTCCATGGGAGTCACTGAGAAAGTCCACCTTCACTTCTAAGTATCCTGGGATATAATTTCAGATGTTGCAGAAGGTAGACTCAAATCCATTAATCAGATGAGGGCGTTACAGCTATACCGCCCACATTCCATATTCCGGAAAGAAAGCTACAATATCATAGAAGTAGATGGCATCTCTTCATTGGCCCTCTTATATTTTGTTGAGTTTCCTGCTTGGTTATGTACCCTCTGCTCTAACACATTTAGGTACCTTGACACCTAACCCGCAATGGATCACGTAAACCTTAAGATGCAGGCACTGCAATGCTGGCCAGTACAAATGGAAGTTAACTATGTGTAGATTTAGTCCACAAACTCAGTTCTTCAAGTTTTACAGAAGGAAGCTTTGATTTGAGACATTGTTACAAGACAAGAATCCATAAGTTCGTTTTCTGCAGAATTCCACTACATTTTTAGGAGAATTGTGTCTTCCTTTATCTCCTGTGGTTTTACATATCCATTGGTTAGCTATAAAGCAGGATGTCAAGTCATGCAGCAGTGAAAGTAAATGCAAGGAACTTTCCCTGACTGATTAGTAAATAACCCAAAGTCATGTGAGTAAAACAAAACCAAGACAGTAGAAGCATTATGATACCGCATTGTCACTATAAACTGACAAAAGGATTGTGATAATATGTATAGACACAGAGATCAGACACAGTGCTCATATATATATATATATATATATATAATACAGCCAAGCAAAAAGGAAAATCCACTGAAGAGTTCATAAAACTGAACACTGAGTGGAAAATTTCACTGGTTCCCGTGTGGCCACAAGGGGATCACCTTTGGGTAACACCCAAATCCTCTTCCCTTCTCTTTTTCTTTCCCAGTCTTTGATGTTGGTATTGCAATACAAATGAGATCCCAAACCCAGATTTGGCTCAGTTGCCAAGATGCTATGGTAACACAGACAAACAGCGAGCTCCCGTCCCAGGAGGGGGAAAAACCACCATCAGAAATGCAGAGGTACAAATACAGATACATACAAATGTAATATTGACCTTCCTTTACTAAAATCAATGAGAGATTTTTCACCAACTTGAATGGAAATAGGATTGAGCTCAGAGATGGGAGATATGCCAGTTCTGCTCATCAGACTCTATCCAGCCTTTGCCCAGTCTCATTTGTTACAATCATCACATTAGAGGGAGGTCTTCAGGATCAATATGAAGCAGAAAGAGACACAGTAAGTTTCTATGAGATTTTAAAATGGGTTTTGAGGCTGGGGATTGAGAGACAATGAGACAAAAGACAAGTAGGAAGAAGCAGAGGTTAGCAGCTGATATAAATCGTTACAATGCCAAGAAAACTGTGAAACAACGTCACAAAAGTTGACCTAGAAAGGAACAAGGCAAGCACAAAAAATGAAGAAGTTGAAAATGAGGCTGTATTACAAGAAAAGAGGATGGCTGAGTGCATTTTTTTTAAAAGGTAATTAGGAAGAAATAAAATGTTTCTCTTCAAAATCGAGGCTTGGAATAAGTCAATGCATCTATGGATTTGTTGTCAGACCGCACAGTGAACCGCATTAGCTTAGAGAGCCTTCCGTGATTTCAAGGTAAGAAGGAACCCGCCTAAACATGAGGGACGGAGTAACACACTGATTATTTACATAGTATTTCAAAGCCTGTAAATAACAATTGTTAAAATGATGCCAGAAATGTCAGGGTACTGAGAACTGAGCGTTCTCAGAGTGCTCAATGACACTAACAGGCAAATGAGCAGTTAGTGGTTATTACATGATTGATTTTCAAGTTCATTGTTACAAACATTTGATTCAAAAATTGTAAAGACACTTCCACTGTGCCTGAGAGTAGAACAAAGGAATTAGGGACTGCAAGCCAAGGAGTCTACTTTATCTCAAGAGAAGGGTTGCCTACTCATTTCTAGTCAACAGCCCCTTTTTAAAAATCCTGGAATTAATTTTAAAACCCAGAGGAATGATGGAATTTAAATGATTTGTGAGGGTGAAAGACTGAGAGGTTTTTGTACATGACCACTCATTTACCAGAAAAATATCAGATGCTCTACTGCATTGTTTAATCATATTTACAAGAAATTTATTTTTTTTCTACAAGTTAATCTCCAGCCAATACAGCTGAACTCAGACACATCACAAACAGGAGTTGCTCTCCTTTCTTTGGAATATAAGTTTGTTGCAATATAGTATTGACTTTTCTCATGGTCATAGGTGCATTTCTAAATGTACCTTCAAATGAATCAGTTTCTACTTCCCAAGATGTTCCAATGAATTCAAATCCATCAGCCAGCTTAAGAGAGAAAATAAGCAAGGATCTTAAAGTGGTTGGTTTAGCCATCCAAAATTCAGGTTCAATTCTCTGCCCCAGGAAAACTGGCAGTGTGACTCATGAACTGCTTTTGGTCTCAATTTGCAAAGAGGTACTGGGGAGGGACTCCTTATCAGGGAAGGTAGTGACAGGACAAGGGGTAATGGTTTTAAACTGAAAGAGGGGATATATAGATTAGATATTAAGAAGAAATTCTTTACCTTGAGAGTGGTGAGACACTGGCCCAGGTTGCCCAAAGGAGCTGTGGATGCCCCATCTCTAGAGGGTTCAAGACCAGGCTGATGGGGCTTTGAACAACCTGCTCTAGTGGGAGATGTCCCTGCCCATGGCAGGGGGGTTGGAACTTGATGATCTTTAAGGTCCCTTCCAACTCTAACCATTCTATGATAGGTACTTTTCACTGAAATCCCCTAAACCAGATTGCATCAATGAAGAACCTCACTCTACCATCAGCTCCCTTTCCATCCCAATTACCACACTGAACTCCAAAACTGGACTCAACTGATGAAGTAGAAAGACAATAAAAACATATTTTTTTTAAAAAGCTCAGATACCAGAGGAGAATGGAGACATATTTTTATTCTGTGTCTGCCCCACTCTACACTTTTGTTGTGTCTTTTTGTGAGACACTAAGGTTCACATTCATCCATGAGATAAACTCAGATTTCCAGCTCCACAGTTATGTAAATGCCAATTAAAGTGACCAAGAAATAAGTCACTAAACAAGTATATTTGTAAATAAATAAGACATATTGCATGAATGTTGGAAGGGCATAACTATAAGGAGTGAGACCGGTGATAAAATATAGACTAATTTTTACAGGTCAGAATTAGAGGCTTAGACCTCCTACTGAGAACCTAGACATTTTAACTGGCACTGGACCAGCCCCTCAGCAGGTATCAGTCATTTAAGCCCTACAGGAAATGTACCAAGGATATACAAAAATTAAAAAGAAGTCTCAAAAGTCCTTTACTGTAAAAACAGATATTATTTGTGGATGGTGGGTGAACCTTGGCATTTACCTCAAATATACAAGGCAGAGAGCTGCAAGGCAGTATATATGTCTATCTGGGCACAACTCCAACTTTATATTAATAAACTGGCTCTTTTTTTGTAAACAGAATCAATATCCTGTTTAAAAGTGATTCTCAGAAGAGCAGGAAATTAGAAAATATTATTATTAAATTAATCAAAATTCTGTCCATTAAATATTATTAATGTGAATGGATATATTTATTTTTCTTTTTTTCAAGGGATATACACATGTACATTGAAAACATTACCCTAAACATATGAACTGTGTGTTCATTTGAGATACACAATAGCAACATATTTTCTTATTAATGGTGATTCTATGAACACTAAACAAATGCAATCTCTACTTTCAGGAATTATTAATTTAAAAGATTATATAATTTTTCAGGTTGAATCATAATGAATAAGTTTCTTTTTGCTCTTTAGGATTTCTCAACAATATTGCATGTGCCTCTAAAAGTAAGGAAAAAAAACCATAAGGAGAAGCATAGATTTCCTAAACCACTTTCTTTTACTATTGGCCTACCAAGCCCCCTTTCCTTGTCCTTGTCAGGAAACTTCAGAGAATCAAACGACATCAGTTACATCACTGAAGGCATTCAAAACTGAAGACCTTGGCTTGCTTTTTTACATAGCTGAGGAATTCCTAAGCTCTCTACAGTTTTTCTTTTGCAGAAGGGTAAAAAACAGTTCCCAGTTTACAAGAAATGTATCTAAGACAGAGAAGCCTCCCCGGGGAAAGCACAACAAAAGCAGGGACAAGGAGGGCAGCCACAACAGTGAAGGGAGTGAAGTTTTGAGGAACAAAATGTCCGAAGATATCAGTAACATGGTTTGGCTTGTGACCCTGATGAATATCAAAACCACTCAGAAATTATCATATGGTCTGAATGTAGATAAGAAGCCTGGACGGAAGAGACGAAAAGAAAGATTTTGCAGTCTTTCTCTAAACCTAAAATCATCTTCTAAGATGGGGGGGAAATCTGCTGAAAAGAAATAAGCGTATGAAACAGGTTTACTGTGCAGGTCTAAATTTAACTATAGTGTTCATTACCAAACACACTGTAAAATACACCACACCCGGGAGAGGTTACTTTTAGAAGAAATTACTTACTCCATCCTGGTTGTCATTCTAAACCTCAAAACTTTGCCTCCTTGCTGCATCAAGCTATGTTAACACTTGAACTAAAGAGCTTCAGGTTTTTTGGTATGACCTGTGAAAGAAGTCTCACTTGAGATGAATACACCTGAAAATATCAACTGCATAAACCAAACACTGAATATCTCGAGAATTATTTGCAAGACCCAAGTGCCATTTTATTTACTGAACCTTTTCCCCTTTGTGTTTGCACATTCATGAACAGTAACTGTTTATGAGGTCTACTGGAATGCTAGTGTGAGAGTTCACAGTGATGCCTTTGAAGCACTAAGCAAACATTTTTAACCGTGAGCGAGCTAGATTAGCTGTGAACTTCACATCTACTGCCCTGCAGCTGAGATCTCTGCTAACGGTCCCTAACTGTGGATTCCACAAGCTGGTGAGTGGGAGAGAGATATGACAGTTCATTCAATTACTCATTCATCCCAACATACACTTGGTCTTTTATTACAACATACATAATTCACAGGGGGCGAAGGAAAGTAAAGCTGTTAACAGCCTTCAACATTTCTAGCCTTCCAATAACAGCTTTCAACAACTTCAAATCACCCCTCTTCCCTCTGTTACCTTTCAAATGTACAGGTGTTCATACCATCAAAACTGCATAAATGCCTTCAAAACTGGGCACACAAATCTCCAAATTTTAGTTTGCAGCTCCCACCTTATACACATGAGCAGAAATAGCCACCAATTAAAACATGAGGACTACAAATGCTCATCTGCACTTGCACATTTTGCAAGTGCTCAAGTTAGGGCAATTTGTTCCAGAAAAGAGAAACACAAACTACAGACTGTTTGTTGACTACGCTGCAAACAAAAGCACAGATCACAGGTAAGGTTCTCTTCTATTGTGCTCTACCTTTCAGAAGTGTTTAAAAATAGGCATTAAATAATTCTGTCTTAATGCACCTTAAATATGCCTTTGGGATGCTCTGTGGACAACTGCAGAAAGTCACCAGTGCCACAATACACTCAATACATTTAAAATATTAACTTCCATTAAAATATCGTTATTTTGTATTGTTACATCTGTCAGCACCACTGAGTAAGGCTTCAATACAGCTCTTCCATCAATGCTATATGGTGGCCATAGATACACTGCTTATTTTTTCTACAGCCACAACCTACAGTAAAACCTCTGAAAGGGTAGAGAACTTGCTGTTAAATAATAAAATGACAGGATACTGATGAAGGTACAGGGCTATAAGTATAGTCAAACCTTAAACTAAACTGTCTTACTTTATACACATCTGCAGAGTCAACATGGCACGTATTTTTGTATGAGGCTATGTACAACAACATAAGACCACAGAGACTTGGCAGTGAAGACTGGATTTTTCTCACCCTGAAACAAAAATCAAACTTGTCTTCCACACTCTAAGCCAAGAGCACCTTTGTTTAAGCAGTTAAATGTTCTTGTTGCAGGGCCAGCCACTAGCACGAGGTATGAGCTCACAAAACAGCCTGTCTATTAAAGAGGTTTCATCACAAAAAGCGGTAAGAGGTTCCACAAGGTTACTCTGATTCCATTTAGGAACGATACTCAGCCTGACTATTTGCTTTATACTTTAAGTCAACAAATCATTACACACATAACAAAGCCTCCCTCACGAAGCCATGCTTGGGTATGGCACAGCAGCAGCTCAGTAGGCTATAGCTGGGCTGCAGTCATCCTCCTGGCCCTGCAGCCCCACCAAGGTAAAGCCCAGTCTGCTTTGAGTTGCTAATGTCTTTGCCAGACTTTAAACGTTCAAGCCAGTAGCCTCTCTAGATGGAGAACAGCAGGTAAATAGGGAAGAGACACATTTGGCAGGATAAGACTTTGCAGGGGGAAGGGAAAGGAAAGAACTCAAGAGGTGCCGTGCAAAGTGCCAACAGAACCAGTATTTGGGGAAACATCCCATACATTATGTAGTATCATACGGCCCTACGTTGTGTAATACCAAACTTTTCCACACTCCCCGCTATTCCCCAGGATGGACACATGCTGGGCTTGGTTTGTTTAGAGAAAAAATTCCCATGTTATTGCTAAGTTCACAACCGCATTTGAACACAGTATCAGCAGTGGGAAGAGAAAGGCAAGCAAAAAGACAGTCTCGTGGTAGGACACCTGAATATTGCATAGTGGAATGGGATTTCATCCCCGCCTCTGCTTTACTTTCTCACAGCTGGAAAATCTTAGGAATCAAACTTGTTCCACAATTTCAGAGCTTCTGACTGGAGATCGCTGGGTGTGATGTTTCTGAACACTGACCAGCTGCAATGGAAGCTGTTCCCTGGTCCTGTTAGTGTATGTACCTCATGGTGGTTGAAAAAAGGTAACTTAGGTCCCAAGTGTCTCAATTTAGGTAACCAGTATTAGTATAAACTGTCATTCACTTTCCATTGCTTCAGTTTATTACCTGTAACATGGGGACAGTACTCACACATCTCTTGGACTGTTTTGGAAACCCCTGATAATTACAGAACAAACACATTATACAAGAAAGACTCTGAAGGAATTAATCTTCTTGTCTACTACATGTTGAGCATCAATGTTGTGCGTAAGGCACTTGAAAAACCAGGAAAGAACAAAATACCAAATTGCCAACCATTTTAATGTTCAAGGAGTTCACTCACAAATTTCACTGTTGAAATTGCCACCTTTCCAGCAAATCTGACAATGTGCTTTCAGCAATTTGCATAAAACATTTATGGAAGGGGCACCATGTACAACATTAAACTCAGCTGACATAAAAACCTACAATAAACTGGAAACCAGCAATCAAAGTTTCAGGTTATTGATGGAGGCATGTGCATAGTGAAATTCACTTACCTCCTGAGCATGGCAAAGCAGGCTGCAGAGTATTTTACATTGCAGAACTTCCTCATTGACATCACTTCTCTTAACAGAGCTTATTTTACTATTTAATCTCCCTTCACTACCTGTGGGGTAAAAACTACAGATGAATTCTTGCTGTTACAGAGAAGAGATTAACCGTGAAGGAACACTGAAAAACTCCAAAAATAACTCGCTCTTTTTGAACTCTGACTGTAAGCACTTTAGAAAACACACACACTACCAGATAAGTATGTATTTATTACTCATAAGCCCCTGCTTCCTTACTACGCTCTTTGTACCTGGGTATTACCAGCGTCTGCAAGAACAGTTGTCACTACTGCTGAGAGGAGGAGGAAGCAGCACAATGTGGAACAGAAAAACTGTGTGTTGCTTATGTACATTAAAAACCAGCTGTGAATGCACGCAGTCATGTGCAAGGATTACTGTAGCAAAGTCTACAACCACACAGAAAATTCACCTCTTTTTTTTTTGGCCTCCTTAGTCCTCATGTAATGTAAGATTTTTACTTTCCCTTTCCCACATGCCCTAAAGCTTCCTGCATTGCGATCTCCTGGTCTCTTTGGCAGTACTTGGAATGAACCCAAAGGTTCTTGCTACAGGCAGTTGCACTTCATCAGACCTACTAAGAGGCACCAATATTCAAACTGCTATACTGAAGAATCTGAGCTGTTTGTAGCATTTACAAGACCCCAAATGCAGCTCAGCTTAGATATATCAGTTATTTCATTCTTTACTTTTTACTTCAGAATTCCAGAGGTGGGGTAGGTGAGAATGACATTACAGAAGATGGTTCATTTGAGAGTAACTACAGCACTTTGTTGTACATTTTTATACAACAAAAGCCAAAGCACATCATATTTTAAAAAAACCCGCTGACCCAATTTCTGTTTTTTACTGATCTGGAAGAAACAATACTAGATTTTTACCAGTCTGTACCATCTGCCAGAACTGACACTAATCTATCCAAGAACACTGACACTCAATATCCTCTTACAGGTGTGAGTGAACACAGCAGGAAGCTGAGATCACATCAATTTCTCAAACCAGGTTTCTCACATTTAAAACCAATACACGAACCCAGCTAAGACTTTTGTCATTTCCATTGCATGAACAAAGCATGAATCTCAAATGCACCACTTGGATTGGTCATTTCTCCTCTCACAATCTGCTCAAATAACATTTTTCTAGCTGAAAGGTATTTTTTGATGTAGATACTTGCGAGATGTTTAGTTTATCGTGGCTGCAAGAAAGATAGACATAAATAATCACAGTATAAAATACTGTAAGGAATATTATTCAGAATAAGATCCCCAGGTTGTACATTACATACCATGTTCTACTAAAATCAATGGAGCTGCAATAATTTACATCCATGGAGAATCTTGCTAATTATATACTTGTACTGAAATATTTTTTCCCTTGATCATGATACAAATATCAAATCTAGGTTGTTTTCATTTTGAAGGTTCTCTAGTGTGCACTACACTGTGGAAGGTACTGAACCCAAAGAAAAACAAAGCAACCAGATGAAATAGTGTCGCTAATTTCAAAACATGGAGCTGATTCTTATCACATTTCAATAACACTTCTAATCTCCCATCATAAAATATGAACCTCTGAAAGGCTCAATAACCAACTTCAGCTGCTGTGATCTGTACAAAAGGCTCTGCTTTAGTAAAAGGTACTTGCTTCCATAATTTTTAATACATCGGTTTCTGCTGCACTAAATAAGCATTTGTCCCAATTTTAATTTCCAAGCTCTGTGCTGTTATAATTTTACAGTATTTTCTGAAAAAGAAAACCAAGAACAAAACAATGACAACAAAAAGGATGATGAAGACCTAGAAAAATCTTTTGGTCCATTTTTCTACCTGCCTTAAGTGTGTTTTAGGTTGTGTGTACTGAACTGTTGCAATGACAGCTTCTATAATCAGAATTTTCATAATAGATTGGCTCCTGGTTTGTCTTCTAACAGGATCAAGAATTCAAAGTTTAAGAAGTCCATGCTATACACCCACAGGCCAAGCCACACAAAGGAACATACTTCATTCATTGCTGTTTAAGGACTCCCAATCTTTAAAAATGGAATAGGTTTGCTATGTATGAAAGTGTCGGAGGGCTGATGGAGATACCCAGGCAGGTGTCCAACAACTGCCACTCCAGAGAGGAGTTAAGCAATAGCTTCACTCAGCTTCTGCTTGAACGGTACGACTTAGCACTCGTTCATATCCAGGTTTCCTTAAAACCTCGGGTGGCAGGATGGGAGAAAAGAAATAAGAGCCCATGCTTTGTTATAATTTGAGTTAATCTTCCCTGTTAAAACAATGCCATGGATTCTAATCAATGCCTGATTAACAATTACAGGCACTAAATTTGCAATACCATACAACTTCTGCCGCCAGCTCTTCTCAGCTTTATCTAGTGCAGATCCTTGTGGCCTTGATCAAGAGATGGGAAGAGAAGAAAGACAGAGCTATTAATTCCTGAAGAAGTCAGGCATTCAACTAATGGAAGCACCAAATGGATATCTAAGGGTTTAGCATGCAAAAATCTATTTTACCAGGTTCTTAATTTATCCCCAACTGTTCATCAACAACTCAGCTGCAGATGTTACTGCACCTTCACAGCAGCTCCCAGCCTACTGGTACTTTAACTGGTACCAAAACCACTTCAGCCCAAACAAACTAGATTAGTACAGACCTGCTTCTTAAAAATATTAGAAAAATTTAGACCAATGAAAGCTGGCAATTCGTGCCCTGCTCCCTCCAATTCACTCCTCGCCCTCATGCAAGCAACACCACTTAACTCACCCCTTCAGGCATCACAGGATGCTAAACAGACAAATAATGACTTTTTATTGAACAGGGAGAAAAATGAGAGAAGGGGGAAAGCAGGAAGGCCATCTTCAGCTGCAATCTTAGTGTATCCTGGATTAAAATAACCAGGAAGCCATGGCTTTATCTTCAGTATACAAATGAGAGAGAGAAGGAAGGTTTATTTCTTTCACCTGAAGAGAAATATTATGTTTCCTCTTCCACAGATAAAATACAGAAGAAATGGCTCAGAAAAGAGTAAACTAAGTATACTGTAAGACAGTTTTAAAACAACCCAGGTCTTCCTCTTCTTTAGAATCAAGATCTCCTATCCTTCTCATGACAAGAAATTCTTTTACTGTGCAAGCATTTAGAAACACTATTTAGATTGTTTTACTTTACATTTTCCAAACCTGAAACACCAGAATGAATAATTACCCTTGCTATTAGTTTTAGAGCCCTCAAGGGCAAGCTGTTTAATTCTTGTCTTCTAGTTTAAAAACTATTTTCCCTTCTTAAAAAGCAGTTCAGAGAATGACATGGGTTTGATCAAGAAAGACTTGAAATACAAAACAAAAAAAATCCTTCGTTATGGGCAGATGGTGGGAATCTCTTCCCCCATCTCTTTTTTCTGTCTTTGAGGAAGACAAATCACTATAAGTTTAGACATATAAAAAATAACAGCAGCATCAATTTTGAGGCAATGTGTGTTTCAGCAGACAGCACATCAGTCAGTTTGGTTTATAGAACCTGAAAAATGATGTTTTAACTTTTACAATTGCTTCTGTCAGTGTAGAAAAGATGTAGTTTCTCTGCTTTGGAGTACAACAGATAATACTGTCATGTTCAAAATTATACTTATTGCTTATGTGTATGATAACTACAACATTTGTCCTGCATTTAATTTTATGTCTGTGTTGCAGTGTTCACTTGGTTAAAAAACAAAACCAAAACAAAACCCCAAAATACCCCAAAACAGTGTAAGAGCGCATGTGTGTCTGTGTGTGTACGGGTGTCTAATTTCTGGAAACAAAGCAACAACAACAAAGGGTAGAACTGCTGTGTATTTTAGGGAAGGTAATTCAAAAGCACTATAATTTTAACCTAAAAGCTAATTACACCTTAGCTATGGCAATTGCATTTCTGCAACACAATGGCAACAAGCTCAGACCAAAACTTTCAGACCTCTTTGATTTCCTCCTGCTCACAGCACAAATAATAATCTCACCAAGCAGCACTGGTCTTTTTGCACAAAAGCAACATGTTCTAATGCATTCTGGGCAAATCTTGCCATGACAAATTTAATCTACTCACTCAAACTGCCCTGCACAGAACATTCCAAGATTAATCTTCTCTTACAGAACCTTAGAAATCATCTTTGTAACAGTCTACAATGGTAAAAGCATCAGGTGGGACATAAGTGGTACTGATGTGAACCAAGAAGGGATGGCTGATCACTTCCACACTGACGTGGTACATGGAGGTGAATCCTCCACACAGCCCATACCTGTTAGCCTCCCCTATAGCTGTGGTGAGACCAGCCAATCAAGCATTGCATGAGGTCTGTAAGTGGTCTATACAGTGCAAGACAGTCCTTTCTCTCCCTCCATACCTGATGTTCAAGCTCTTCTCATTCCAGCACAAACATTTCCTTTGGGACATACCCAGAGTATCTCAACTCACTGCCCTAACTCCTAGGATACCATCCCAGAAACATTATTTCATACCCACTCTCTGAAAGTCGGCTAGCTAATAAAATGCAGTAAGTGCCAAAATATTACTATTAAGCCAGAAATATCTTATTCAGCCAATCAAACAATAAAAAGAACTTGTACAAGTAGCACTGCGGCAGGATCAATAACATCCAGAGGACAAGAGGAGAACAGATCCCTGGGGGTTGCTCTGCTTGAGCTCAGTAACAGTCAACAAAGAGGAGATACAGCATGTATCCCTGGCAGTGTGGGGGCTGCACAAATACAGTGCCCTAGAACAACATGCTCTGTGACCTTGACAGAAGTAACTGCTTTAAACAACACTCACTCCCCCTAAAAAACCCTGTTGTAGACAGTCCCACAAATTATGGATCCTATTCCATCCATTTGAAAATTCATAATAAACACTCATTGTTTGAAATGCTTCCTTATTCCTCTGCTTCGTCGACTTTATTGTAAGCTCTTCAGGGCAGAAGCCAGCTTTTTTTATGTAGCAATGAAAAGTACTAAACCAAATATGGCTTTGAGCATTACTTTATTTTCACAACAATAATGGTCTACTTCATCCAAGTATTGCTTGCTTGGTCAAGAAAATATGTGCTGTTTAGAATCTCCTCCTTTTCTGCTGCTTTGCTGTAAGATCACTAAACCTTTCCCTGGGTTCATCACTAAATCACGTATTTGATGAAAGCAGGACCCCTAATAAGACTTCCTCAAGACTTCCTCCACTTCTGTCACTTTCTGCTGCTGACTCTTCCTTGCTATGCTGACTCCTCCTAATTTCCTCCTCTGCGTGTGCATGCTTACGTGTGCATGTGCGCACTTCCTCCTCTACTCCTGAGTTCTTCAAAGCCCCTGGTGTTTACACCACAGCAAGTCCCCCGCTCACCATCAATGCACAAAAGCAAGAAGGGAAACAAGACGGACAATGTGACTTAGTCTGGCTGTGAAACGATAGCAGCTTGGTGGTTCAAATCAGCATCAGCCACTCTCGGTCACTGGTCCCTGCCAGCAGCCAGAGTTGTGCTGTGGTTCTACAGAAGGAATTGGTCCCTTCCCCCACTGCCAGAAATCCCTCCCTGGCCTCCAGCTGCCAGATGGAAGCGACAGCCAAGGGTCAGATCTTCCTTTATTACCAACATGCACTTATTGATCTGGGTCCCCCTCAAAGCACATAACTCCAGCTCAACCTCAGCTCTCAGACCACAAGCTGGTTTAGGTCCTGGGGCAAACAAAACATTGAAGCCTCATAACTGAGACCACAGTGCACAATTTTCCCTTTCTCTTTACTCCCCCAGCTGGTTTCTTACAGTTACCAATGGATAACTCCATGCAGGAGCTTTTGTACCATCGCTGTGAGAAGCAGAGCAAGCTGATGGGAGGGAAGATGGGAGATGATAGGTAGCAAGGAATTTCTTCAGGTCTCACAGGCCCCTTACTATTGCTGGGACATATCACTATCTCTTCACACCCTGGCTGGTCCTGAATTTATGCTTTAACACCAAAACTCTTAAATGCTGCTCTACTGTTGCAAAAAGGCAACTATAGAGAACAGCAGAGAAGAAAGAGGGCTGGGTTAAATGGTACAAAGGAGAAAAATCAATGATAGCACCTGTATCCTCATTCTGATCTGCTTTTCCATTTGTTTATGGACTACATTTTTTGTTGGTGTGAACCAATACAGGCTACATCCACTTATACAACACAAACCTTGTAAATATCTATGTCTGTAGAAGGAACCTGCATCCTCCAACACGATGCCACTGCCACCATCTCCTCAGACATGCTATGTGACCACTGTCCCAAATGTTTCATCCAAATCTGACAGGTTGGAGAAACAGCTATAGACAAGTCCTCTAATTTAACAGAAAAAGGTTGCACAGCAGCTCTACAGGCAGGGCTGGAAGATGGCCATTTGTCCACAACCTACTGGAAACCACAGACCAACATCTTTGCCAGATTCAGCTGAAGTCTGCACCCATCTCTGCCTTCCCATCATTATCTGGCAGGTAAGAGCCCTCCAGCAAAGGCAGAATTGCTTAGGGAGTGTTCACACAGCTTCTGTTGCAATAGAGAAATCTCTGGCAGAGGCAAGTTTCTGGGGGTAGAAGACTCTCCCACCAGTCCAGTGATCTGCAAAATGAGCTTCATTTTGTGGCTTAAGAACTTCTGAAGTACATGAGATTGTAAGTGCAGAAACAGCTGTGGTCTGGATGGAGGAATTAGACACTGCCCTTGCTTACGTGCTCGGGATGTGGGACAGCGTAGCAGGCAATGCAAAGTGGAGGCAGAGACAAGAAACATCTCTCTCTTCATTCTATCTCAGTGAATCTGTCCCTGGGAAAGCAACCTTTTTGATTTAGTGACATTCATTCTACCTGTAATTTGCAAAGGTATGAACTGCTGGGCAACAAATTAACGAAGGCCTTTAATTGCAGCCTGAGCAAGCGCTGCTGGTGCTGTGACTCAGTGCCATTCCCTGCCTTTTCTTGGAACTGCCTGGTCACAAAAGCAGTCCCTGTGTTCTAAAACTGGCCTGAGGTGCCTGAATCAGCACTTATTCTTGCTGTTAGACAAGACATAATGAGAAAGGGTATTTTCAGAACAGTTTTAGGTAGGGGTATGTGTTAACCACTGGCAGTAAGAAAAATCTTAAAAAAACCTTGAGGAATGGTACAGACTTTCCAGGCATGTAATACGCAGTTGTCTCAAGGGACAACAACAGCTACATCAGTGAATGTTGAGAAGCCTTTGCTGGGATTTCAAATATTGTCCTATTTTAACAAAATCTTGCTTTTATTTTCACATAAAGTCCAGCTTTTTTCCTGCACTGGTAATTTTATGTCTTCTAGAATTCAGTACTTTAAGAAACACTCAACATTGTGATGAGCACAAGCCCTGTTCCAAAGAACGGGTGATGACATGATATTGTCAGCACCAGTTCTAATATCCCTTCAACTCAGATGCTGAACAGAGCAGGGGACCTTCCCCACAGACATTGAGATATACAAGGCCTGTTTGCTCCACTAACGATGCCAACATGCCTATTAAAGGAGATTCAAAGAAAAAGTATGCTGTGTTTCAGAAAAGTCTACGCAAATGGAAAACCATGTACATTGTTATAAGTATCAGGCAGCTTTTTATATGATATGACAAAAGATGTTGGTGCATCAAGGCCCCTCTGACTCCCATCTTTTGTTTATGTTCCATGCAGGCAAACCACTGCCTTCTAGTCCCGCTGTCTTCCACCCATATACACAGGAATCTGATGACATGGAGAAGTTTGCAGCTGGTTTTGGTGGCAAACTCCCTCCCTGACCATCCACAGACAATGCTCCATGCACTTGCTCCTCAATGCCATGTACAGCGAGCCCGTCCACCCAGGAAGCATTCAACCCAAAAGCTGCACAGCATAAGGATAGTACACAGTGAGGCGAGACAGAAAATGTGATTCCTGCCAGCATTCAGTAAGGCACCAAGTGGAATCTTGTGCTTCCACAGTGTGAAGGCTCACCCCAGTTAAATCTATAACATTTAAGTGCATGATTCTCTCTCCTTTTTCCATTTTAAGACCATAAAATGAGGTTATTGTGAACAGCTCAGGTATCTTGTGTCTGCAGATTAAGTGGATGCTTCTGTGGGGTTTGCACTACCAATTAACTTTCTCAAGTAATGAAGTATAATCCCCCCTGAGGAAGCCTGCTTCATCTGTGATACACTCCCTGCAGACATGGAAATCTACCAGCTTAAGTTGATTCATGAGATATTTAATTTTTTTAATATTTTTGAGAAGCTATAGGAATAAAAATTTGCCATGGGCATCCTTCTACTGTTTTCCTTTCTGGGACAAATATATAATCGGAGAAGAGTGTTTTAACACTAAGAAAAGTAACAATATTTTATAGTCAGTGTATTAAAAACGTTCAGCCAACCTCTGTAGGAAACAATGAAGATAAATGACTGTTGGGAATTCATTTAGGGCTGCTACTATAAGATGTCTCAGTTTCTCCCAGATTACAGGTAGTGAAATTCATGATTTACTCTGGCTTTTATTCACTGCCACTGTAATAAAAAACTCCAACAATTTGGCAGCAATATAAATGGTTTCCCATCAACATGAATAGTGCTGGTCTGTGGACCTCTATCTGTTTTCACTTGAGCTCAAGTAAATCAGAGGTTAACCACTTAAACATGAACTATACTGATACAAGTTTAAGAATGAGGGAATCGGACCTAGACATTGATTCTTCATGCCCTTTGCTAATGAAACCAGTCCTGCTATTGTTTATACCCTAGCTGAATGCTATCACAATCATTTGGATACAATAAACAGCTCCTGCAGATATCTGACTGCTAAAGAGGAGAGACAAAAAAGACATGTATAATGGCCACACTAAAAGGCTTTGATAACAACACATCAACTTCATAAACTTGTGTCCTGCAGTAATACAAGAGAACATTCAGCAGACCACAAGCAACAAAGGAAAACGTGGATGACTTCACCAGCCATTAAGTCTGCTGTGCCCTGATCTAACAGCATGATTCAAATTTATAATCAAGGAAATTTGTCAACAAGCATTTCCTCAGCTCAGAGGAATCCTCAATTGTTGTGGCTTTTACTCTGCACCCACTCGGGAGTGTCAAACAGACCATGAATGGGGAGGACAATGAGCAGACTGGTTCTGTACTTTACCAATTCCAAATCAATGAAACCAGTCCTTTGAGACAGAGGCTTAGTCTGTACCAGTTTTACTTTATGCTGGGACTGGAACTGCTACATGCCATGACACTAGGGTGGAAAGGAAAATAAACAGTTTCATCTCTTCCTCCTGCACCCAGACCTTCCAGGCTTATTCAAAACACACAAGAGCAAAACCCCACGAATCTAAGTGACAGTTGTCCTCAGAAGCAAAATTCAGAGTGCCTTTCTGTGGCTGTGGAAAGTTGTTCTTCAGTGATGGGAATTGCATGGAGAACCAAGGACAGATTAGATGAATATTCATTATTCAAAAGCAGGATTAAGAAGTAAATGACGGCTTGAGAATGTAATTTATGAGACAGAATGACACAATCCTATACCATTTAAAGAGCGACTTCTCAAACTGCCCCCATACTTTCACACCCACAGTTTTTCCCTTCCCTTAAATGTTAAAGAGCTGGGGAAGAGGCCTAGTGCACAGAAATTGCATACGGATATATACCAAATTTTTCATGTATTTGTGAAAAAAAATCTGAGTTCTGGAATATGCAGAAAAAACTGCACACAGAAAAAATAGAAATTTCAAGGCATATTTACTCTTCTACCCAAAAAGTATTTCTAAGTCACATATAGGGGAACATTTGATTTTTCTGATCTGGGATCTTCTCATATAAATACAGAGCTAGTCTTTGAGACCAGTACAGGTACTTCATACACATCTTTACTGACTTCACATTTTGCTTTATCAATGAATTCAATTATTTTTCAGTAACTGATGTGTTGAAATGTTATTTTTTAAAACTTCTGACTTTAATCTTATGAACTCACCAGAACCAAAGATTTTTATTCTAGTTCCACCCTTGAAAATTTTTTTTTTGGCAGGTGTTCAAGGCAGCAAATGTTTCTACAAACTGCAAGTACAAATATGTCTCATAAAATGCACTGCAAACAGAGAATTAAGGAGACATTTAAGAAAGCACAACTGAATAAGGCAGTGACATGGATTATAAGGGAAATTTGCATTACTCCTCAGTATTTAAAAACAGTTTATTTCTGGGCAAAACACTTTTTTCAGAGCACTCTGCTGTGTAACAGAGAAGTCTCTGTACTCTCAGATTTCTAGCTTTTAAGGCCTCATCTTAACATAAAAATTAAGGATTTTTTTTTTTAAATTACAAAGAATTGAGGAAAGAAACCATATTAAAGCCTGTGAAGTACCCATGGCTAGTAATCCCCACTTCATAAATATGGGAAAGGATGCAGAGAAATTGAGCTAGTGAACCTAAACTCACCAGCAAAGTCACCAGGACACTCAGAACCCAATTTTCTACCTCGTAGCCTAAGCACCAAGCTACAGTTCTTAGAAACAGAAAAAAATATTCACAAAAAGCAGTCCTATAAAAGAGTCTCATTGAAGTAAATATTTGCTTGTGGAGATTACTGCCTGTCTCACCAATACTCTAGTGACCGCCCTGTCTGCACCCATAATTAGGGCAAGCCCCTCTGTAACTGCATGAGGTCATGTTTTCCTTTCAAGTGGCAGTAAATTATCATGCTTGTTATCACTTCTCTACGCAGATTCCCTCAAAAATTAGATTATCTCCAGGGCATCCTTTGCTGTTTTGTCATTTTTAGAATTGCTCTCACTATAAAAGGAAAAAAGGAAAAGGGAAAAAAAAAAATCAGCATTTAGGGTTTGAGAAACAAAGATATTATGTATTATGGGGGGGAAAGAGTGAAAGAAGCAGATCACCCTGGAACTGCCAGTTTTCAGTATCCTTTGAGGATTAGATCCAAGCTTATAATTTCAGTGAGCAATTATCTAAATAGAAATGCTCTAATTGCACTAGGATTGTGTTTTCTCTGGAGTGTTATTTCTTTCAAGTATCCTGCTGTTTATTTATATTCAGCTAAATAAAAGGTATGCTGAGCTACCCAGCGATTTACACTGCAGTAAGGATGTTACCACTGGTACCCAGGAGATTGCTGGTATAGCACAGAAAACCCTCTAGGCTCTTCTAACTTACTAGAACTAAGCCCATTCCAGTCTCTGTCTTATAAATTCACAGTTTAATAAAGAAAACAAAGCAATTCTTCCTGGATGATTGTCAATGAACTGCTTTGTTGCCTCTGGAATCACTGCCAGCTCAGGGAGAAGCTGGGGAAAGATTTGGCATGATGCACAACTGCCCAAGGAAAACTGCCTAAACCAAGAGTGGGGTCCCCACAGCACCCCACCAGTCTGGAAGCAACAAAGGGTGAGGGGAGGGACTGTCACGGAGGTAAAATGCAGCCGCACTTGTGGTTCCATCATTTCACCATGCCTCGACGGCTGCTGTAATCCATATTACAGATACACTGGGAAAGAGAACAGCACTAAGACAAACGGCCAAGACACGACAGAGCTAACGCTTTCTTATTAAGGTTTTGTACCTAGCAAGGGAGGAAAGGTTATAAGCGTTGGCCTCTATTGTTATGCACCTTACACACCAGAGCATGTGAGAAGTCCTGTCTGTCCTAAAGGTTAATAAACCTGCAAGATGTGCACATCTTTGCGGGGAAGGCAAAAACTTTCCTGCACAGGAAGTCATCATGATCATCCAAAAAGGGATCCCATTCCCCCTTCTCCAGAATCACAGCAAAATGTCAGAAGGAAAAGCAGCAAAGGCAAATGCAAAGCTCGTTGCATTCTGCTTGAAAAAACCCAAATGGATCACATTAGTCTAGAAAGCCTTAGTGGCAACATCAGGAAAAGGTATAAAATTCTTAAAGGTTCAGGCAACAGAGGAAGTTCGCTATCGCACGATTCACATCAAAAGCTACTTACTATCTCAATCTGTATTTATTTCTCTTTATACACAGTAATAGAGACACAGAAGAAGGGGAAAGGGCCCAAACTATGAAAGTTTTTAAAAGGATAAAATTCAGAAGAATGCATGAAAATTATACAGTTTCAGGAGCACTAAGTCATGAATAATTCCCTAGAAACATCACTGCTTTTTCCAAATTCCAATCAGGACTAAGTGCTTTACATTAACAGTAAAGAAACAATGAATAGCATGTTCCTCCTCTTCTTAATGTACCATCATTAATGGAAAACCTGACAGGAGCAGCAAGTGAAGAGGATCTCTATGTGCTTTAATTTTATTTCTGTGTAGAATAAACTGTACAACTCAGTTTAAGCCTTTTCAAACAGGACAGCAACTTTCAGAATCATGGCTCAGTTTTCATTTCAAACCAAAAAAGCATGGCAAATAGGAGTTTGTGTACAAGCCTAATTTTTGTATCAAATTTTACCATGCAAAACATGCCCAGAGCACCTGTTGATGAGCCACCGGCATCTGTGACACAGGTCCCAAGAATAAAACATAGGAACATGTTAACTTAGCAACTAAAACTGTAACAGCCAACAGATTCCAATCCCTGACAGGGACTGCTAAAGATACATTTCAGAAATACACCTACTTAAAGTTAATTCTCTACGCTGCTGTGAACATTACCAGCAGAGAAACACAATCTACTCACCTGTCCTTTAACAATGAGGGAGATGACTGGGAGGAAAATAAACATGATAATTCTTTGTCCAAAGCTGTCACTCAAATTGATGGAGCAAGTGGATTTTTCCACAGCTGAATTAAAGAAGACATATACCTATTAATTTTATTGCTCTCTTCTAGTTATCCAACCAAAGTGAGAACCTTTAGAGACTGGGACATCCAACACCAGAACAGACAAGTCCTACTTACACATATGCAAAACATGAATTAGTGGCAAAAAAAAGGGTCTGCAGAAACAGACCAGATCCAGAATTACTCTTGAGGGGAAAATTCTACTTAACCAACTGGAAGTCCTTCTGGAGAAGTGATTTTTTACCAATTAAGTCCATGCTACACTCAGTCACTTAGGAAATATTATTGCCTCACAATATTACAAAATTTTCACACATAAAATCTTCTAAAGGTCGTGCATTTGAATTATTTGGGGACAAGTAAGTCTTTGCTGCCTTCTCATTCAAGTTTACTCCCTTTGAGCCACAAGCTCAAGGGTGCAAAATCTCCACTTGAGAACAGACATCTACAATATGAAACAGATTTTTTTTCTCCCCAAAAGGTTCAACAGTTAGGAAAAAGGGCAAGAGAATGCCACACAGATTAGAAAGGGTCCTGAGCAGCGGAGCACTCAAGAATCCCAGACCAGGCTTCAGCTCTTCTATTGAAAGGGCAAGAATGAGCCAGCAAAGAACTTGGTATTTAGAACATCACACACAGGTTTTGGGGTCTACCTTTTGCAAGTCCTGCCCATTCACCACTGGTTTTCTTCATGTTCCATGGGAGCTCCAAAACGGTGTTAAAAAGCAAAGCCTTCAAGGCATTTTAATGACCTGGGGATCCCCAGTCCCTTGAAGAAAACTAGGTTCTCCATCTGGGCTCGGAGGCTCATGCATGTCTTTCTCCTTGTAGTGTTGATGTACTGTTGCTTTTATACAGCCGACAGTAGATTCAGTGGTGGAAAGAGAGCTTTTCTAAAATGTAAATTTATTCCTTGTTCTGTCTTCCACAAAATGAATTTTTTACCACCTAATTTGCAAAATTCTCTTACACAATTGCTCTTGCAAAGTACAGCAATCATTCAGATTTCCAGGAAAACCAGACTTAGAATTGAAAACCTGAAAGATACACAATAAAGCAGTACTTTAAATTCTAAACATAGTTGGTAGCAAGCCATAAAATTCTACTAATATTTGTCATAATTTATTCTCTGCATATAGCAAAGACAAAGGAGTATTTGTACTTGATCATGAAGGCCTCAGTATTTATTACTTATTCCCTATTAAATTCAATTATGTTGCTATCACTGCCAGTACGCCTTTCTCTGGTAGATTCCTTCATTCAGCCGTGCTGTGTTTCAGCAGAGCAAGGATTTTAGGACTGCCTTATCTGTTAACTAATCTGTTAATATAATGTGCTCTGGGATCATCTTACAGTTGGCCACTACCCTGCTTGTAAATCTAGTATTGAAATGACTGGGATGACAGTAACCTATCATAGACAGAATACTGTCAAGTTACCTGATTTAAAGATAACTTTATGCTTCTTGACCTACTAGTTTCATTGAATAAAAAGTAGAAGTTTTCTGGCTAGGTTGGGAAATAATTTTTGAGATTCCTAATTTTAAGATAGGATATGAAGAATAGTATTTTCTGCAATTAATTTGGTATTTTAATTTGTACAAAACCGTTCAAGGAGGAAGCAGCATCTCAAAGGCTCTCAGTTTCCAAGATACTTAATGAACAACCTCTGGATTCTGAAACCACCGTTTGTATCTCAAGCTTAAATTCTACTTCATCTCTGCTTCATTATCCCCATCTCAGTGGAAGACACTCACATACTGTTTTCTGTGTCATTAATTGTTTGCAGTAGCATTCTATGTCTATTTATTATCAGCATACGATTCTCTCACCACACATTCTTTTTCTAGCTGATTCAGTGCTGCTGACTTTAAATATATTCTTTGAACTGTGCTCCCAATTTCCTGTGAATAAAACAGCTGACTCCTAAGATAGTCTTCTCTTTCTCATACATATTCAAATACCAAATGAAATTTGTATTTCTCCTGTATCTTACTAATTTTTTGGATACAAATGAAATATCAAGACTCTTATAGCAAAAAACAAAGCCATGTTGCAGTCGTGTTCCTCAAATATACCAGAAACAGATCAGCTGCCTTCCTGGTGGAATTTCACCTAGAGTTTAATTTGATAACACTGATACATGTAGCCCAACAGACAAGCACTGGCCCCTTTTCACAAGGAACAAAATCAATGTATTCTGTTATTGTCCAAGAAACAGACAAGCTTGAACAGTTATACCACCATATAAAATTAGTCATCATATATGCTTGTCAATATTCCCTCTGCTTATGGACAAATATTTTCAATCCCTTTCAGTGCACCAGCACCTTAATGAATCAAAGATACAACGATGCAAACTCTTTTCACACATTTTTTTTTCATTATCTGTCATGACCTTTCATCCACAGGCAGGCATGTGTGCAAAAGCAACCAGTGTATTCCCATTCCCGCTGCATTGCCGCATTTTATGCTCTAGAGCAATAGCAGTTTTTCATTTAATTCTAGGAAAATATTTAAAGACATCACCACCTCCATGAACTGTTCTTTAACATAAGTGAAGGGAATTACCATGCTGTCCCTGGATTCCATGTCAGCATTACTTTTCTCCTTGTCTCTAAGTGGAGATGTTTAATAGCAAATGCAGATGTAGCTATACTAAGTTGGCACTTAAGACTCTAGAAACAAGTAAAACAACAGGTTTGAAAACTTCACCAGTTTGGAACTGTTTGCAAAGCTTATGAAAAAAGCTTTAGCTTAAAAATAGAAACCAGAATTAAATATAGACAAATAACTGAAAGGCTATACTGAATGTAGGCACCATGTTCCACAAAGCCAAGAAGACAGCATCAAATGGGTTTACATCCCAAGAGGGATGGGGTGGAAAAAAACCTTCCAGAAAAACAGCACAATGGCATAATTTAGCATATTTGGTTTTGGGTCAGAACCAGCTGATTGCTTTGGAAAGGATTGTGCTCAAAGTGAAAGGTGAATGGAGGGAGATCAGGAAGGAAATGGAAGTTTTTTTTAAAACCAAAACCAAACAGAGAATGCAATGAGGAGCAAATGTATTATGTTGCAGTAAACACCCCAAATATTTGAAAAAATACTATAGCAGTATCTTCATCTGCTTGATTGTTGTTAAGTAGAAGCTTCATTGCAGAAACTGAGTTTGGAGCTCTGCCAGGAATGGTCACATCTAACACACGTTATTTATGACTGTATAAAGTACAAAAATATTAGTCATTTTATGAATAGCTGAAGGATGTCTATTACAAGACATGAAATGATCATAACTCGTTAAAGGTAAAGAAGGTTAAAAATGGGAATTTCTTCACTCAGACAGCTATTGTGACCACAGAACAGTCTCCACCTCAGATCTATGGAAATTCGTTTTCTCGCTTCCGCTAAAATAGCCCTCATCGCAGACATCACTGATGGCCTTTTTAAATTCAAGGCCTAAAGCTGTCTTCTCCTTACCATCTCTTACAAACCCCCAGTGATACTTCTGACATCACGGACTACCCATCTCACCACAACTTCAGTTTGGAGCACAGCTGTATACTCAGTGAGCTTCCTTTCTTCTCAGAGCTCCGTTCAGTGGGCTTCTCTTCCCTTCATACAATGTGGACATTCTCCAAGGGGCTCTTCTCACCCTACCACTTTTTCACATTGACTATTTTCGCCCGTGTATTGACCTCATTCACTCACATGGTATCTCCTCAAGCAGAGAATGACAATCCTCAAATAGTCTTCTTTTGCAGATCTCTACCCTGCCACCCTTCTCTCACAGATACTGCAATACCAAATATAATAGAATTACACATTTATCCTACCCAACCTCATCCAACCATTGCCCTTCTCTCCAAGAAGAATTTTTTACCCAACTACAGATGGAAGTTTTCAGACAGAGCAGCCGT
>VZTM01015295.1:0-12144 GCA_013400555.1 Jacana jacana | reverse complement strand
GTCTACATGCTTGCTTAACAGAAAATCGCTAGTGTATCTAATCTGATTCCTTTGTATGTACGCAATGTTGTCCCAGGCTGTAACCAGCCTCTGCTCAACAGTAATAATATAATCATAGATTATCATTCCAATACTTGGTTTCAAGTCAAGATTGAGGGGCCCAGCATAGGTCTGGAGGAAAACTCTATGTTTGTTGACCTGTCACCTGCCAACTGTCTCAGGGCAGCATCTTGTGTTCTTCCCTTTCCTAAGCACCGATTTTGGACTTTAAACTGAGAATCCTAATTTAGCTGCTAAGGTGGCATTCATACTTTGTTTCATTTAAATAAAATTTAAAAGATGAATAAGCATGGGCCTCAAACACCAAATTTGGGTTTAGTTTCAAACACACTCATCTAATCCCCGGGACACAAGAGACTTGAAACCATGGTTTTGGTTCTGCTTACGAAGATAAGAGGAAGCTGTGAAGTAAAACCAGATCTGAATCTGAACTTACGTTCACAGATGTCTGAGTCCATGGCTTTTCTTTTGGGCCCATCACTGGCTAAAATCTAAGTGTCTTGATAGACTTGAGGCTTTCCCAGGCTATTTTTGGCTGACTCTGCTAAATACTGGGTCTTTGTAATGTACCATAGACCCCAAGGGGCTATGTTGAAGCATTTATTCATCACGACTTTCACAGGAAGCTGGAATGAAGATAAGAATACGGTGATTTAACTTTGGAGAGTAAGCCATAATTACTTAAAAGAGTTTATGGCAACAACAAAAATAACTCGCATTACTAGTCATTGCTGGTCAAGTTAACATAAAGGTATTTATTGTAAAAAATTACTATAATGGTTTAAGGAAAAATACTTAGCCAGTCATGCTCTCTCTTGGGCTGAAAAATGACAAATTACTTATTTGCTGTATTTGTACACCAATCACGTCCTTCATGAGTATTAGCAATCATTTGATTTGTTTGGGAATGGCAAGACGCAGAAGATAATTCTGCACTTAGCTTAAATAGTTCTAAAATACAGGTTAGCACAGAAGCAGATGATAATTCAGAACTTCTTGCTGCTGCTGCTGCTATTTTAGCTTCTCTCACTGTAAAAGTCAAGCTAAAGACACCTAAATTAAACTGCCTGTTTGCAGTGTCTCAAAAGAAAGATTAATGTACTTTGTTTTCTCTCTTGATTTTAAGTAGTATTTTTGACTTCTCAACAGCAGGCAGTTTCAGAGGAGAAGAAGATCTATACACCTTCCAGATTTGAAAAGTTAGCTAAATTTGGCGTTTCCTTTTTTTTACTTGTACTAATGTTTACACATTCATATATGCACATATATACATACATCCACACACAACACCACTTCAAATGTAGCTTTGGAGGCTACTAATAATTTCAACAAACCTCCATTGCTGCCTTTACTTTTCCCTCCACTCACATAAACAAATAAGAATTGCTGTGCAATCTCTGGAACCTTCTTGGCTGCAACTAGAAGGCAACATAAGAACTAAGGCAAGGACACACAAGAGACCAAGGTTCGCATGACCTGGACTTGCCCGGCATGACCTACATCTCCTAAGCACCATTTTTGGTGTAGGGACATGAGGAAACTTCAACCCAGCAGCAGCACAATACACTAATACTGGTCTGTTGATCTATAACCACAAAGAATTCAAGCCCCATCAAGCCATCAATAAAATGACCCAAGTTCTTCCTCTGATATTCAACCTATTAAGCCAAGGTATTTTCACAGAGAGAAGGTACCCTGCCTGCCATTCTGCTCAAAGGGAGAATTCTCACTTCACTTGCAGGTATGGCCTTTCTGCTTCCCCAGTATAAGGCACAGTACACGACTTCTGTACGCAGTATCTTCTAACACATGGTAAGACCTCATAAACAATTAGAGATAACATTACAAGATCTCCAGTGGGTACTGGCCACTGGAATTGGTTTCCACATGATGCACCGCTCCCTGAAATAATATGTAACTTCCCAACTAGGAGATTTAGTTCAACTCCACCATTTTCCCCCTCACCTTGAACACAGCCCCGAGCGTATACAGAAACCCTTGAACACAAGCCCAGCACAGAAGAACTCAAGGGAGAATGTTTTGCTCTTCTTATAACTAGAAGATGATTTAAGGGTTTCCATTTTTAATACCAAGAAGGTCCAGAGGAAAGGTATGGGTTTCTTTGTTGCTACCCCTTGTTAACTTTCATGCTATCTGTTCTTGGCCATCCTATGAAACAGAACCAACAGCAGCACAGCTGCATCAGGGTAAGGGCAGATTTGCTCCCTGAAGAAACTTCTAGTATTTAAATCTTTTCCACACACCAAATCCTGTAACTCTAGCCAGCCCCTTCTGTGTTCCTAGTCAAAATAAACAAACTCTTATCACAAAAAAAGTCTTGTATCTCAAAGCCCGTGCTCCACGGCTGCAGACTGCCAGCTGTACGACAGTCAGCAGTGACCAGGTTTTGGACTGTTTGCTGTCGTGTATCACACGCTTGTGTATCCACCTAAATTAAGCCACTGTGGACCAATTATGAGAGATCTGTTATTCCATTTGGAATTACTCATTTGGGGATTTGATTTTTGATTTGCTTTCCTCTGAGGTTTTTTTGAAGGACTAGTGGGATGAAGCTTAAATTAAATTGGGATCACTAGCATCCCAAAGACAACTATTCAGTAGCACACATTTAATATTGATTTAATATGATTATGTGGGCTGCTTGTAACCATAGATGTCTAACTAACACTACTTACACTCGAAGTACTTCATATATTCATTACCAGTAATGTTAGAATATGGAGTAAACCAAAATACGGCAAAATATGCCACATAAATATTTAGCTCTGAAAGCTACAGGAAAATGTAAGAATTAAAAGCTGGAATGTTCAACTCACAAAGACAGCTCAGACGGATTGTTTAATGAATCGCACACAAAATCTAAGGTGCCACTGGATAAATAATTACATTACAGAATGTACAAAGCAAGTGCCAAAACAGCAACTACGCTACCAAAAATGAATTGCTAATAAAACAAACAGCACCACCAGCAGCTGGCTTTCAGGCTGAGCTTATATTGCTGGCCACCTCCAGGGCCAGGCACTCCAGCCAGTTCCCATACCCTGCTGAACTTTGGAAAAGAGGAATGTCTGAACTAGGCCACGTCATTATGCTTTCTAAAATACTTGTTATAATGGCTAATCCAGCAGGTGGAGGGGATGGGAGTGAGGTGCATTCTTCTATTCTCTCCAAACTATAACGAGGGTTATTTACCAACTCTACCTCATTGCCAGGTACAAAATGTACACTGCTGCGGTTTGTGCTCGCCCGCGGAGCCTTGTGCTCAGGCCCTGCTCGGAGCTGAGCACAGCAAAGTCCAAACACATCTGCTTGTTTCAACAGTGCTGTTCTGGGCACCACACTGGCTTGATTTACACACACAAAAGTGAGGGATAAATAAATCAGGGTTGTGCAAGGTAATTTGGCATCAACAGGTGATCAATAAGATCCCTGGAGTATTTCAGGACATGGGAGATGTCTGTGAGAACTTTGGGCTCAAAGGGGCCACTGAGGCAAGAGCATGGGTGCCGTTTTACCTGAGGCAGAGACCATGAGGCCATGGCCAGCCAGGCCAGCACCCAGCCCTTCTGAGGGCTGCAGCCATTCCTCGGCACGGCACCCGGCGTCCGGTTGCCAAGGCCCGCNGGCGGTCGGTCGGCCGGCCCCGCAGCGGCCCGTGGAGACCGGTCCTGGCTGGGGCTGGGAGAGGCGTCCGACGGCTGCGGGTGCGACCGCGGCAGCCCGGGGGAAACTGCTGGAAATTCCCGGTGTTCCTCCTCGCAGGATGTAAGGGAAGGAATTCCCATGTAAAGGCCGGCTCTCCCAGCGGCGGCACGGTGCGGAGCCCAGCACCCAGCGGGAGCGACGGCTATCGCTTGAGTTGGCTGAACCCCACCGCTTCAGAGATAGCCGAGTTAACTTTTAAAAAAAAAATAATCCCAAAACAACACACAGATCCAAACGTGGGGAATAACCGTGTTAACCTAGTGCTGGAGGAGGAATTAGCTGAGTGTTTCACATACCTATTCAGCAGCCAAACCAGCCCGGCCTTAGGCTGCTGGCGGTGAAGGTCAAGAACAGATTTTCAGTCAAAGGGTTTGGAAAAATAGAGTTTTGCCATTAGCGCTGGGATGTCACACCAACAGAACACATGCTGTAACCTGTTCTTTCTGCACCTTAACACTGGGGACAAGATGGTCACCTCTGGGCTCCAGCAATACAACTCTGTTCCACATCTCTCTTCTTGACAACATTTGACGTTTTTTTCCCAAGCCATCAGTAAGATCTTTTCCAGGTAATGAATGCCCCAAAAGATCTTTCGGCAGAGTTTCCTTTGGGAAATGCAGGTTGTTTTCTCTAGGGGTCCACATTAAATAAAACACAAAGTCTCACCGGTTACAGTGATGGCTCCATATCAAAGTTCCCAGCTTTTAAAACGTCACCAAATAGTTCAAAAGAATCATCTTTAAAGTGTGACAGTTCACAAGAACCTTCTTTAGGCTAAATATATGTTTTGTTCCCATCAATATAGATTTTTTATTTTTTTTGGTACACAGCAATTTAAATATGATTGAGGAATCTGATGGGAATTTAGTATTCGCTTAAAAGTTTGTATCAGTAGACCTTCATTTAGTTTGAAGGTGGTTGTGTTCATTAGCAGCATGGCTAATGCTCAGCCTGTTCCACCAAACACCCATTTACCTTCAGTGATGACAACACTTCTACCAAGGAGGCCAGACTATTGACTTCATCAGGTTCCTCCTCTTAGGCCAAGCAGAGGAAGAATTAGCTAATTACAAGCAAAAAGCTCTGTAAAACAAACACAGAATCTAACGGGACTGCCAAGATTTTACCATAATACTCCATTTCAGTGAACGTTAAAGTTGAATGTGTTAACTTCAGTCTACTGCCCTAAAGTCCACTATGCTGCCCAGGTGGAGATTAAGCACAAGTGTTAATAGTTCACTTTTAATTAAACTGTCAGATTCTGAGATGACAGTTTTCCTGTTGTTCACGTGATTTTAGGTATTCCACAGAAATGTGTTTTCACTTATACCAGAAAGATTTTGATTTAGGTCTCACAGGTTCTTTTGAAGCACAGGCAGCACCAACGTTAAGGAATGCCCGACTGCTGAAGACCCTTTCACTCATGTGGTGAAGAGCTTCAGCAAGTCTGGAACCCACTGGAAATACTCATTACCAGCATTCACAGTTACAGGAGACAGAACTAACTTTTTCAGCTGCGTAGGTTAGGAATAGTTATTCACATTAACCAGTCCTGTGGAGCGTGTACCCAGACTACATTTCTTACTGGGTTGGTTTTTCTGAGTGCGTGCTGCTGTTCAGGAAGTTATTCTCACCTATGAAATTCCCAGCTGGCTCATCCCTGTGTTTGTGAGCCATTCCCCAGCTGTTTGAATAACCAGGGCTCAGTGGGGAATCCCGTGGCTAGAACACGCACAGGACTACAGCCCTCACGCAAACCGTGCCAGCAGTCGGCTCCACCGCATGGAGGTCTGGAAACCACACACAGGCTTTATCTGCAACAGATGCTTCTGCCGTAATTCCTTCAGGGTGTTACCAACTGGAGCGGAACAGGGAGAGGCAAACCATACATTCGTATTACAGCAGCGCTCGGCGCTGCGGTTCAGCTGCGATACCGCATTCAGATCCTGCTGTACGGACAACCCGGCGGATACGGCACAGTTTGGCCAAAAAGTCCAAAAACAAGGCAAAAGAGATGCAGGCCATTCGTGAGACAAGGTGCACAATGGAATACAAAAATAGCAGATGAAAGCCAGTATTACAGCTCTTTATCAAGTTAATTATTAAATTACCTGCAAGAAAGCCCAGAGGAAGGTTAAATTGGATAAAGACTAGATGGCGATGTACCGAATTCTTTTCTCCCGCTCAACGTGGAGCCCACAAACACTCGGGCAGTGGGTGCTGCTTCTGCTCAGGCGCTGTGCTGGTGCAGCACAGCGATGCCACGCCAGGGCACTCAGCTGCAGGTTAAGGTTAAGGGTGTCCCAAGCTAATTTATGGCAAGCTGGCCACTGAGCGTTCGCTGCAAACTCTCTTGCATTAATTTCCCCTGACAGACAACTAATGTTTTAACTATCCCTAGCAGAATTGAGCACTAATTGAGTACAACAATCTTTGCAGGCAGAGCTTAACACCAAGAGGAAGAACTAGCCCCGCTGTATGTACATTATGCAGCAGAGTATCTTTCCTCCTACCAAAAGAAAAAAAAAAAAGAAAAAAGAAAACAAGGTGCCAGCATTTCATTCTCCAGCAAGAGGAAGTACACTGCCCATACCGCTACCAGGTGTTTCTGGCACAGCGGGAGGCATGTTGCTGGCTAGTTACAACTCCTTTGCTCCATACTCCTTCAGCCTGTGTATTTGAGACTTTTGCTGGGCTTGAACACAGGAAAAACTCACTGCTACGGGCAGGTCTGCTTTAGGGCTGCCCTCTGCCCTTTCCATTTATGTTTCCCCTTCTTCACTTCCCCACATGAAGTTCCCAAGAGCTTCTCACACACGACGCACCATGAAAGTTCATCAAATTTCTTTTTTTAATTCTCCCTCCAACTTCCTCTTTCAGAAGAATGGGGAAAATGCTCCCATACACAAATGACATTACAATAAAGTGTCTTCAAAGTCCTTACAGGCAAGGTTTATTTCACCCAGCACGTCTCCTACTCGCCACTCGGCTCACTTTAGGAAACCAAAAAACCACATTTAACATCCTGCTTACCCTCTTTCTCCATCAGATAACTCCCAAGTATTATTACACTAGTGTTTCTCAGCTTCAAGATCAAATTAGGAACCTAACCCCCTCAAAAAGCAAGAAGCCCACAGGAATTGATGGGTGATCTCATATCGCACTCTTAGTGGGCAATTAGCAGAGAGAACCAGGATGAACGTGATCATACTTTCAGTAGGTAAACAAAGTTCATCTGTAAAATAGATTCATTGTTAAATGCAGTTCAAAGTATCAATCAGGTTGTGCATGCCATTTGGTCTTTCAGTCACTAAGGACACAGATCTTTGAAAATATGATTCTGACTAAGGAGCTGTGTTAAGTGGCTCTTGGATTCATGTTTTGCTGCTAATTCTAGTGAAAGAGCTGGACTCACAGAAGGTGATGAAAGAAAGAAAAGCTTCAGTGCTTTCACACTCCACTATCAGCTTCTCAACCTAAGCTCTAGGACAATTCAACTTATTTACTTACTTAAAAGATTACAAGCTTTTTAAGAGCTTGCCTGAAGTAGATTTTGTCATCACAACTGGATGGAGGCTTGGGATCAAGGATGCAGAGTTCCCAGTCACAGAACTTCTCTATGAAGTACTCCTCAGAAGGATTCTGAAGTGCACCAATAAAAAATCTGCACCGCTCCCAAGCACTCGAGTATTTAATTCAAATAACGCATCGTTTACTTGCTCTAATAATGCAGACAGCATGTCAAAACATGAAGAAATGATTGATTCAGTTTTTCTTGGAACTTTCACTTGAAAACCTTTCAGGTTAAGTTTTATCAGTTTAAGCAGGTCCATTCATCCAGCAAGTGAAAAATAAGTAAAATTATTCTAATTGATCTTTCAAAAGAAATCACAAAATACAGGTTTCTTCCAAAAATTGGTGCATGTACCAATTTCAAAATTGAGTGTCAACACTGGTTCTTACGACCGGCCATAGATTTCATAGTAGAAGAGGCCCCCTTTCTTCAAAAGGTTTCAAGACTATGTATTGTTTTTACAGTAGTCTTTTGTTGCTAGGCGGAACAGGAAAGTCATTTAAAAATAAGGTGAATCCAGCAGACTCCAGAGAAACTGCTCCATCACTGCACAAACTGACATACATTTTAATCCCAGAGCTTCTGAATTCAGAGCCTTGTTCAGCACTTTCTGCAGTTTCACAGCAAATTAACAGCTCTTGTAGGCTAATGAGGCGACTTGATTAACACAATACTAGTTGACTTGCCCAACTGAAAGACAAATTACACCTTCTTTCACTTTGATGTGGGTTTTTCTTCAACAGCAACAGTCATAACTTGACCTCACCTTTATACCAGAGTATGCAGAAGAACTATTTAGCTTGCATTTTTGGCAGAACTCCTCTTCAAAAATCACTCAGCACACACTGATTGCACTCAACAAAAATCAAAGCAATGCTTTATAAAGCCCTGGAAATGTTCCATTGTGAGTTTCTAAGGCTGTGCTTGCTTTAGGTATGATGAACAAATTGTCTTACAACAGTCCACACAGTACATATAGTTAGCAGGAAGGATTTTTAATCTAATTAGTGGAAAATGACAGTTTCATCATTTTAGGTCAAATAAAAGTAGTAGAGTTGCAATTATTACTTGATAGGTAATTTTCAGTTTCAAGCCACGTGTTTAAAACTCCTTTTTGCTAATTCATTTAAGCAGTGTTATCACAACACTACAAAGAGTGATAGAAAAGTCATTCAGTGTTTTGCCAGAATAAAGAAAAATACAAGATGATCAAAAAATGGCTAAAGACAAAGAAACAATGCAACTCAGCACAAGGTAGGGAATAGAGCAGCCTGAACACAGAATACTCCACACACACACTCATTCGTTATTACTTTACAATCATAACAAAACTACGCCAGAATAAAGACTTGCCACAATAGTTGGCTTATTTAGAGGTCAAAAATTGATTTGTGAGTGATCATTTCATATTTGGGTTTTTTTTTCCACATGGTTTGCCTTCCTGGGAATGAATATGTTTTAGGTGCATTTATTTTTTTCCCCATTTCACAAACCACAGGCTGAGCGCTGGTGACGGGAAAGAAGTATTCTGTCAACTTTCACCCAAGCGTCCCTGTTGAGGTGCACCTGCCCAAGCACAGTACAGCTCACTTCTCTGAGGTTTTGTGAGCATTAATTAGCTGCCGTCGTTTCGCCTGGTTCCTGGCTCTGTTTTCCTCATACTGGAAGAGAGATAAGGAAATTAAAAAATCAGCTGTTATCATTGAACAGATCGGTCGTGCTTAGAAGAGCACTTTATTACTCGGGAACAGAAACAATATCTTTGACCGATGCATTAAAAATGCAGTTCTTGTTCATATCTATATATTGGTTCATTTTTACTTTGAAATTAACATTTATTTGATTAAAATATAGGTCTTTAAATTTGAAGGTATTAAGCTAAAGAGTATAAGAACATTCTAATGAAGAAGATTCAGTTAATCTTATGGAGGAACTTAATTATAAAGCCTCTTATGTACAACAGCTACACTTCACACATGAACTAGGAAAAAGTTGGATGGGTGCTAGTCTGGAGCACAGGTCAGGCTCTTTTCCTTTCAAAAGATCCTGATTAATCTAAGCGTATCTGCCTTCCGAAACATGAATTTGCCATCACAGACTAAAGAATATTTTTGATCCTGGTCATTAATTATATGCACAGCTAAAGAAGTATACCAAGATGGAAGGAACAAAGGCAAATTTGAGAGTAAGGCATTTGGGTGGGGGTTTTTATGGTTTAAAAAAAGAACATGCACCAGAGATGGGACTCCCGTTTAAAGGGAGTCACAAACGGCTTCGCAGTTTAGATGCATGCATAAGATGACCATGCTCTCAAGTATGCCCCTGCACTAGCAAAAGCCTGAAGACTGAAGAGCATAACCCTCTTTCATTGTAGCCAAAAAAGAAACCTTTTCATGGCTTAAAGAAATGAAAAATTAAAAAAAAAAAACAATGCATGATTTGGTATACACTTCATGAGAAGGAAGTTATTCTTGGCCTTAAGTTACAGCATACACTTGTATCAAGAATGAAACCCAAGTAACCCACAAATACTCATTTCTCTATGTAATGTAATAAACTACTAAGCAGATTGATTTTAGAAAGGATTTTGAGTTTTTCACTTGTAATGCTGACTGGTTTACAATGGAAATAATGGCCCAAATCACTCCTTAACATTTGCAGAATGCTTAACTTTTCCCTGTACCAATATTTAATTTTTCAATAACCCATCCATGTTACATAGAATGAGAACAGCAGATCTTTAAAAACTACATCTGCACCTATTCTATGCTTGTGAACAGCCTTTCAGGGGCTTCCCAGTAATGGCATATCAATGTAGCGTATTTTAAGAAGGCAGATAAATATAGCCATCAAAAATCCCTTTTATGTAAAAGCTTCAATGGAACAAAGGAAAATAAGGTGACATGAAAAGAAACTTTGTTATTTTCCAGATCTGTGCTACAGATTTACAGGGGGAAAAAAAAAGGTATTTGACACAAGCAGATGAAATTAATGCCCAGAGACTGCCAGAAGGAAAAGAGGGGGCTCAAACCGTCCCAGCTGCCGTGCACTTGAAGTTTCCCTTTGTAGGCATGACTGTGAAATTTATGTCAAAATTATTAAGTACAATTTCAAATTAAAAGGTGTGTGAAAAGTTCATTTATGTGTTCTCTCTTGTAGGCATGACAACTGCAAATATAAAGACCAGTTGATACTCTTCTGTGTGCCCGTTAGCTAGTTCATCTACTTAAACTCCTGGAGTCTTCCATTCCTCCCTGTCTGCAGATGTGGTACAGCAATGAGAAGGTCCTAAACAGCTGCATTTTCATTTAGGGCCTAACTCAGCAACTCATCCAATAGTTTCAGTCAGCACAAACAACTTCAGTAGTAAGAGTTACTCATGCAGAAGTGACCCTTACTACTTGATATTCTGTTCTGGGTGAGTATCACTAGGAAAAAAATGAAGACAAAAACCCAGAAGCAAGCTTTGGGGTGTTGGTTCCTATTTTCAATATTTGTTTGGTTAAAAAGGGTTTGCTTGTTTTTCTATATTCAAAAACAGACCATGCCATTTGTTAAAGCCAGATTTTATCTGACAGATTTATCAAAATAATTTAAATTTGGTCTCAAATGCCCACTCCAGAACGTGCTTACATTTCAAGGCCTATTTATTGATTTGTGCTACCTAGTAAAAGCAACTCTATTTCTACTCAATGGATTTTTTTTTTTCCTATTATTAACCATTTAACTCATAATAATTTTGTTTCTTACCTCTTTCTTTAAGCACTTCCGCATCTCACGGTCAATATCATTGCAATGGCCAAAAAATTTCAAAATGTTGTGCTGATAAGTTAGGGAGAGAAAAAAAGATTTACAATTCAAAGGTTTCTTCCTCTGAAGTTCTAAATTTCTTAGAAGTCACTTGCATTTTGCAACATATCCTGGTCTTCTTTTCTTTTTCCTCTTTTTGTGAAAAATGATGCTTTCTACCTTTTTAACGGAGTAGCTAGAAGTTAAGAGTTCATTTGAACCTCTCTTGAGCCACTTCTGCCTTGCTGAAAGCTGAAGGTACTCAACATGTTGTGTAACCAGACTGAAACAGGATGCCTTAAGAAGCTAAGAAGTGTACATATAGAACGTGTATTTTATTGATCTAGGAATTGGTCTTACCACTTTCACTCACACTAGCTTGAAAAATGTACAACCAATAAATATGAATTCCAGTTCGTGATAGTGAAAGATGCAGGGAGATCTACAGGCACCCTGGAGGCAATGTTCTCTGTTGGTTTAGTTTTCATAATTTCTTCACGACCTAGAGAGGCAAAGGACTCGATGCTGTATCATCCTAACCATGTGAAGAATGTGGTGTTGGTCCAAAAGCTGCAGGTACTAACTTAAATGAATGAAATGTTAAAGCTAGTATTAAAAAAATGGGAGGTTAAGTTTCTCCAAATCTTGAGGTTAATAAGTTAGATGCATTAACCATCTTTCTGACACAGCTGAGCTGTGGGCCTTATCCATCCTCAAGTGTTACTTAGTTCCAGAAAACTGCATGCATTCCCCGGGTAACCCGATGATATTCACCACGATAATCTGTCCTCTTAGCCAGGATTTCCTGAAGTGACTTCAAATTATCAGCCATCAAATCACTCTCAGAACGCATCCTTCTAAAAGGACAACTTTTTTCAGAGTGATGCTTGCCAACACGCCGCAGAATCAGCTGTTTACAGCTGTACAATCAATGGAGACATTTTGACCAATCTTTTAGAGAGCTAACACATTTTAAAATAAAAATAAATAAATAA
>VZTM01015292.1:1513-13166 GCA_013400555.1 Jacana jacana | reverse complement strand
TTTACTGTTAAGAGTGTTGTCTGAACTTGGCCCTCTTGAGCAGTCATTAATTTGTATATTTATTCATAGTATCATTCTGTATTAAATGAGTTTTTCAATGCTGACATTTAAACTAATGCTAGCAGAAATAAATATTTATTTGCTGCTGAATTTGACTTGGAAAAGGATTGTTAATCCTATGTGGTATCAGTTTAACAAATCTTTTTAATAGAGAAGGAGCCTTTCTCTTGTTTTGAGTACTGTAAAGAACCTATCAAGCACAAATATAAGATGTAGATTAAAAAGTATGTATGAATGTTTGATGGGTCTGTTTACAACATTTCTTTGCTTTTCCATGCCTTGGTACAATCCACTTACTAAGTATTCCCTGGTGGGTTGAGAAAGATGATAGTATCATCAAATTCACAGTTGAAGATATAGTTAAGTATTCTGCAGCCTTATACTCAACCTGGACTAAAAATTCCCGTTACTCTTTGTAGTATAATATAATCTTCCCTCTCTATCCCAAGATACAGAGAACCTACCCTCTAAGATACAGATACACCACAGAATTTTCATTAATGAATTATAGGCATTGAAAGCTTCCTGTTTTCCAATTTCTTTTTTTTTTTTTTTTCAGCAAATAGTCTAGAACACTAGTTGCTTTATAGACTAATGAATGTGTGAGTTTTCTTTTCATTTATTACTAAATACATCATAACTGTTCCTATTTACTGATGCCATAGTCATTACTGGGATAATATTTCCCCTTTCTAGTTAACTGGAATAAGCATTGTGGTATACAACTGATTTTATGTCAGTGGTGAAAAATAATTTGTGTGCTGTATTTTTTGCAGCATAAGCCACCTCTAGTGAAGCTAAAAGAGGAACATTCTTCATCAAAAGGGCTGCCTTGTAGCTCAATCAATTACATGATTCAGTTTTCAGTGGCGTTGCAATACATACCTGCTCCTGGAGCAGATCTTGTAGACCTTGGAAAGGCCACAGATCAGGACAACACACATACAAAAATTTTTCTAAGAGACACCTTTGTCCTCTGAGCAGTCCTTGAAGTTTGTGTGGTAGAAAGTGTTCCTCACCTTTCAGGTACGATCCCAGCTTGCTATTTCATAAACTGGTGGTGTCTTGCTCAGTCACTGCTAGTCACATTCTCTCACCACTTTCTCTCATCTACTGTTTTATTGTAGTGCCCTATTTCGTTTTAGTGTTTGAAAACTATAACAAATATTCAACAAAGAACTTTGATCTCTAATTTCCTGTTGAAATTAAAAGCCAAAAGCACTGTTTTGAGCCTAAATACTTTGTTGCATCTGAGTTACAGATTCAAGTACACTTAGATACATTCAATAGCATTGCAATACTTGACCAGGCTGGTACATAGCTGGCCTTTTTGGCATATTTATCAGTCCAGTCATTCTCAAAAGTACAATTTAAAATCTAGTGACCACAATTCAACCAACTCATTTTCCACATTGTTATATGCTTGCACCTTAATCACATAAGTGCACCGGACTGCTTTTTTCAATGCTGTCATGTAAACATAGAGGAGTTTGTAGCAGAGCACTGTGAAGTGACAAGGTGTGTTTAACGTGAAATCAGAGATGACTAAAAGCTCGAAAAAGAAATTGTATAAAAAAATAAGAAGCTATTTGCAAGGAAAAGAAGAATGAATGACAGACTGTGTGACAATGGGAGATATTACCTTTTCATTCCTGCAGTTGTTTAGACCCATGTTATTCATGGAGGGCAATTTTCCATCAACACCGTGTGGCTGCTGTTGCTGCTGCTGCTCCCTTTGGATCTGCTCTCTCATTTTTCGAGCCTCCTGAATGGCTTTCATTACTGTGTCCTGGTCCCCAAATAGGGCAGGTGAATTAAGACTGGAAAGGATATCTATAAACAGAAAACACACTTTATTTAGGTAATTATCTGATTAGAATCCAGGCTAAGTACTCAACTCCCTTACTGTTAGAGCTGCACCCAACTAACATCTGCAAAAGGAGGAATAGTGGCTGTTGTCTTTTCAAAGCCTGAACTAGTCTGAACAGAAGTGATTGATAAACCTTTGCACTTCTTTGGCTGTTATAAATACAACCACTGAAGTCTTGGCATAGTGTGATATGGCAGTATCTGAGCGTACTTGTGGACTCAAATCTGTTTAAGAAAAAAGAATTCTGAAGCTTCAGTGGGAAGCCTTTGAAATATTAGTAATAATTAATAAAATGAACAAAGATAGAGAAAGAAATATTTCTTAGTTGGCTATTAAAGTCTATGTAATTTTTTCAATTTTCTTTATTGAGAGAATCACCACTCCACACCACACCACACCACATTTAGCTTTCAATTTCAGAAAGAGCACCCAGTTACTTTTGAGGGACAAAGCTTGTTATCACTTTAACGTGACTATAAAGCTCTACATTGGTAGAGAAAAAATGGTTTTCTATCACTTTGGACAAAAAGAGGAACTTTTAACATACATCATCAGGGAAGTGGTGGAGTCACCATCCCTGACTGTGTTTAAGAGTAGACTCGATGTGGTTTTGAGGGACATGGTGCAGGGCAGAATTTGTAGAGTAGGGCAGATGGTTGGACTCGATGATCCTAAGGGTCTCTTCCAACAAAAATGATTCTTTGATTCTATGAAACTCAAACCAAATATTTTTGTCATATCTTAAAATACATGCTAGAGGTAAAGATGAGTACCCCAGAAACACTTTCTGATTTGAGACCAAAACACAGCAATTATTTGGTGACTGTTTTCTGTTGCTGTGATGAAGCTTTAACTCAATTCACCTGTTCCTTCATGGGAGTATCCTCTATACTGCACATGGATAGATTTGTGTATATACATTCTAGCTAGGAAATTTGAGCAACCAAAGTTTGTGCATGACCTGTGCATATGTATGACAAGCAAATGGCTTTTATAAAAGCTCTAAATTTGTTAGATTTGTGTGCTTACGAACAGTCCACTATAAAAAAATCCCACACAACAAACCAACAACTAAAAACAAAACCAAAACAAACAAAACCAAACAGGCTAAGCCTTGGAATTTTCCTTCAAAGATAATGTTCGTATTCTTCACTGAAATTCAGCTGAGTAAAATATAGCAAATTTGACCTTGAAGGACCCTGAATTCTTAAAAAAAAAGGTTAAGATTAAGGTTTTCTCATGCTTTATTCTGGGAACCAAACAGTTGATTTAATACTGTGGTCTAGATGAGAAGAGATGAGAACTATGATGTTTTAGATGGAACTGTGATGTTTTCTATCTGAATGAAGCACCCTCTCCAAAATAAAAGTAACATACTAAAGAACAACCATAGTTCTTGCTGGGTAACATTTTCAATGCTCTGAATTGATTCGGTAATTAAGTTCAATTCTGGAGCCTAAGTAAATTGGGAACAATAATGATATGACTTTTAAAGAGACTTAGATCACATAAATTTATTGTAAACGTGGAACAAAAGCTCCTATGTTGCTTGTTGATTTTTGACGTTGTTTTCATGGCTTCTTTTATATTTAAGGTTTTAGAGGAATTTTGTGTTCAAGGACTGGGAGGAATTAAGTTTTTATGAATTTACCTGAAAAATATTCCCATTTTAGGAATATCTTCACTAGCCATTTCTCTGGAATGGTCTATGTCTCCAAACTGATATGCCACTTTCTAATATGAGATTATTTCCAGTTATCGCTGGAAATAAATTGACAGGTAGAATGTCTAGCTAGCTGCATAAAGTATCTTTCAGACATCATGATGTTCCCAAGTGTCTTGAGAATGGAACAAATCATAATTTTTATATATTTAATGTATGTATTTAACATATCTGTTCATTATTCACAAGTGTTTCTATATATTTTACAAGTACACTTGAGCTAGAGATTGTGAATAAGTGGTCTGTAGTAGGTATTTAGTTGCTGTTAAAATTTACTATTTGAACTTTAGGGCTGATCATCTACATTTCGCAGCTCTTTATTCTGTTTCTTGACTGACTAAGGTAGTCTTCAGACATAGTTTTCAGATCAATTTTGTTTCATTACTTAATAGGCTTTATTTCTTAATTAATCTTGAACTTTGGTTAAAAAAATCCCTTATTTTCAATCACATGAATTAACAAACTTTTGACAGATGGACGAAACAAAGAATAAAAACATGAACAAATAATAAAAGGAGCAAATAATACAATAAAGTGGCTGGACTGAAGCCTTTCTGGGTTTGTTAATTTTTCTTTTTAATGTATTCAGCATATGGTCTTGGTAAAATGAACTTAATACCCAGAATGCAGGGGATTAGATTTCTGTTAGAATGCTGTTCTGGGTAAAACTAATGGTATATTTGGGCTAAAAACTACATTTGGATTTACCTTCTTGCCTGGCTTCATGTTTACTGTGAACTGTGGAGATATAGAGTGTTCCCTGACTCTGGCTCAATGTAGGGCTTGAAAACTTGTTTATTTTATGGTATGTTACACTGTTGCTTTGAATGTACATTAGTCACATGAGCCATTAGGTGTGTATATGTCTAGTATCTTTTCAGGCTCTATGTGCATGTGAAGATATGGTTTAGTTTGTTTAATCCAGTGATCAAAATTCAAAAGTTAACTTTGGNTCCTCATAAGACTTATTCTCCAAGCCTCTCACCAGTTTCGTTGCCCTCCTCTGTACTCGCTCCAGCACCTCGATGTCTCTCTCCTGCTGCGGTGCCCAGAACTGGACACAATACTCAAGGTGTGGCCTCACCAGTGCTGAGTACAGGGGGATAATCACCTCCCTACTTCTGCTGGTTACATTATTTTTTATGCAAGCCAGGATGCCATTGGCCTTCTTGGCCACCTGGGCACACTGCTGGCTCATGTTCAGCCGCCCGTCGACCAACACCCCCAGGTCCTTTTCTGCCAGGCAGCTCCAGCCACACTTCCCCAAGCCTGTAGCGATGCATGGGGTTGTTGTGGCCCAAGTGCAGGACCTGGCACTTGGCCTCATTGAAGGTCATGCCATTAACATTGCCCCATCTATCCAGTCTATCCAAGTCCCTCTGTAGAGCATCCCTGCTCTATACGTCCCTGTTTACTTATATGTATATGTTTGTATGTATGTATATTTTTAAAATTATATATTTGTTTACTATATTTTTTGTAGATGCACATCACTACAGCATCATTTTGGTTACTCTTGTAAAACGTTGGCTTTCAACAATTGAAAATCTTTCCTGCTTTCCCCCCCCTTTCCTCACCCCCCTCATTTTAAACAGAAACGTATGCCCAAATATCCACTTATTTCAGAAGCAAGTGTGCTCAGGCTGAGATTTCCTGTAGAAAACTTTCCAGTATTCTCCTTTCCCCCGGACAGATTACTTACCTAAAGAGGATCCTCTTCCCAGAGATCCACTGAGCGGGCTGGGGATGCCACTTTTGTTTGTCACCGTCACTGGACTGCTTTTACTAGCTGGGAAGAGGTTTTGTGTTGGAGATGTTGGGGATTTGACAGGTTCAGCTGTTTTCGGTCGGGCTGAAAGATTCAGTGGCTGGGCTGCTTCATCCTACAAGGGTTTAATGTAAATAATTATTAGGAAAAGACAAATGAACACATCATTTTGCAAGCAGCAGTTCCTTTACACCTCGAAGACAATACCACATTCTCCTAGCAATAATAACAATAGAAGCTAATTATCTGCCTCCTTTAAGATTCAACGAAAGGAAACCTCATTAATTTCTCTGTGTTATACTTCTATTTACATTAACTATGTGGCTGGATCGTTCTTTTTGCCAAATTAAAATTTGAATTAGCTCACATTACAGCTTAATTTCCTAATGTGTTTTCAGAGATCTAAATTAACCTAGGGCATTTACAAAGAATTATTTAAAATTTCTAGCAGCTCAGTAATGTTTTTGCATTGGTTCTATTTGAAAAGTTCCTGGTACTATAAAAATAAGTTATGTAGCTTATTTTCAACTGTATTAGAAACTAAGGAATCAGAAGTATACTTCTATGAAAGAATCGTTTGGAAACCCTGACAGTTCTTTGGCCCACATTTAATACTGCTGCTAACTTACACATTTCATGCATCTTATTTTGAGTGCACATTTTCTTTAGTAAAATAATCTATGCTGTTGCTCCATAATAGAAGACAAAGAATTTAACTGAGTTCAAATTCCTTGACTTACTACGGTAATGAATGCATACTATATGCATTTTAAAATCTATTTTATTTGCTACTATTTATTTTTGCTTATTTATTTTGTTTATTTATTTTTTTGACATTACAATATTTTATCATTAAATTGTGTCATGTATTTTACGTTGAAATGAAGAGGTTTTTTCCACATAAATGCTATTCTGCTTCTTGTTTGAATTATTATTATTATGTTTGAACTATTTTGCTTCTGTAATTATTTCTGTATTTTGTAGTTATTTTTGCTGATTTCAACCTTTAGTGTATCTGTACGCTTATTGGCATAAAGACAAGGTGTATTTTTAAGGACATAGAAATCTAGTATCAGCACTTTACTATCTTTTGATATTTTCATATGTAATTATGGAGTAAATACTTTCTGACATATATCTAGCTCGAGTGCTACAGGAGAGTAAGTCCATCTAAGAAATACCTTAATTTTTGGAGGAAGATTTATTCAAGAAATTAATTTATTTTGTCAGGGTAGATACTCACAATGCAACCCTCTTGACATTCTTCGAGCCTATTCCTTTTACTTAATATGTTAAGCAAGACAAAGCATTTGGAAAATTGTGAAACAGTGATTTTCTGTAATTAAAAAGACAGATCTCTCATTTAAATGTCCAAAGCAGAATTATGTTGGATATAAGAGAATATCATCCATATCGTCCACATATCATAATCTGTGATTCTGTGATATTTTAAAACACTGCACTGATCACTTCAAAGCTTAGAAATATATGTCAGAATACAATAATATACTGCATTATCTCATATTTTCCATTCTCCTTACTGTAAAACTGTGATTTAGCAAAGTACATATGATCCCAAACAATGCATTGACCAGGAAAACATAACAAACAGGTATTGTAACACCATCATATCTCTGGTTTTAAAATATTTCCATAAAACTGCATGACATTTTTATTCTTCTTGACCTTGCAATGTGCGCAAAGGTCCACACCTGTTCAGAGTCCAAGTGAAAGCAGAAACACAAAGCTATAAGGGACACAATCCCTTCCTGTGTTTTGTGGCCATGTTTACAAGCAAGCTGTTGCTTTGCACAAATACAAAGTGCCTTCAAAACTTTCTGTAAGAGTACAGAGCCTCTCTCAGACTATGAAGTTTGCCAGACTAGCTACTGAAAGCTTGTACACATACAAATCTACACTACCATGTCCAATTTCTAAATAATTTTCTGCCTAGAACTGATACTACCATGTGAAAAACTCTAAACCCTGCCAGAACCTATTTGTTTGTACATCATAGGCAGCATGGACTTCATAGACAGCGAGGCAATCGAAAAGCTGGAAAACATTCGGGTCACTGACATAAAAAACCCCCTATCATTACTTTTTGAAAGATCTGACTCCTGTAAAAGAATTCCATTAGTTCTATAAATAATGCATGTAGTATATATAAACAACTGTTTAAAAACAGAGAAAATACAGAGGATTTGTTAAGCGATGCATGACCATCAAAACTTTCAGTTCTTATAAAGGTAACAATTTGCAAGGAAGGAATATGGGTATGAGTTTATTAGAGTCCTTTTATACTAGTAATTAATTTCTTCATTGGCCATTGGTATTTGTCCACAGAAAGCACTTCTAGTTTATCTTTAATATTTTTAAAGCAATACTGTGCTTAATACAAATAAGAATAAAAAGGCTTCTTTTCTATTAACGTATGTTTCAGTCCATTCAAGTTAAATTATGTAGGGAAACCCCCAAGAATTTGCATGTGGTCAATTCTGTAATAGGACTCAGCTGGCTACAAAGCTGGAATGGTATTGGCCTTGGTTCAAGAAGATATCTGCTTGAATTTAACCAGGGAAAATTTTGCTCATATAGTAAAGGTTTGGTTTGGTGTAGATCCATTTGGCTCACTCATTTATGAAATTACTTTTTTTACATTAAAGTAGTCAGTAGTATATTCTCAATACCATAAATCACTGGTGTTACGTATCACTATACTATGGCAACTTTGCTGAAACAGTTGGGTTTTGCTTTTGGTGGCCTCTGTATTGACCATAACAAACTGTGCATATGTGGTAAATTTCACTGACTGCTTTCAAGCCTGGCATTGGATTACAAGAGGTAAAATATTAGACTAATACACATCTACAGTTAAGTAAAGTGAATGCTTTGCTAAATAAATGTTAGATCTGCCATAATGGAATAGTTTTTATTTATTAGTACTCTCAGCCTAGCAAAAAAGTGTCATGGAAATTTATCAGCCCAGGCAGAAATATCTACTCACCCACACTTTACCACAATGATTGATGATAATGAAAAAACAAATGATATTTTACTCTCAAGTCAAAAAAAAAAAAAAAAAAAAAAAAAAAAAAAAAAAGAAACACCTCAAGTGCGTAAAATCTTCCCCAGATGATTTTAGGCTAAGGGTTTGTATGCCTGTAAGGTGTTAGCAGCTAGCAAAAGATGCATTCACTCATTCACTCTCTCTCCACAAAGTCACGATATGCCTTCACACCTACTTTAAGAGTTCTACATTTATAGCTCTATCATTCAAATCGGTAAAACATCTGAATGCTGGTGGTTTTTTACAGTTTGAATTACGTTGTTTCTCGGCATATTTAGTCTCATGAAATTCAGAACATCCACAAGAGAATACAGCCATAAAAGCCAGCCAGTTCCACCCAAAGGTACTAGCTGCACCACAGATTTCAAGGGGGGGGCACGATGTTCACTTCAAGCTGCTGGTAAATGCCATGTTGTAGCTGCCTGATTCCAAGCAAGTGAGAATAAGCAGGCACAAGCATTCAGCAGTGGCGCAAAACCAACAAGGAGCAGCCCAGTTGTCAGCAGCTGTGTGAAATCAGCAAAAGTCAAATCAATCTGCAGTGACATAATGTTTTCCCCAGAGTCCTGACTTAGATCCCTTTTTTATGTGAGGCTTTTTCCAAAATTGTAGAATAAGAACAGCTAAAGATCTGTAAAATAATTAGATCTACAGTCTCTCTCTTGCCTTAATAATATAAATATTTAAATATATATATGTATATAAATATTTTAAGATATTCAAAAAGTTCAATGTGAAACAACTGATGAAATGGATGCCATTTATGCACACTACTAGAATACAAACTAAAATCTTGAAAATTCACATTTTACTGATGAATCTGCTGTGCTGCCTGTGGTAGGAAGCGGGACGCTTGATATTTTTTGAAGCAAGAAGTGAATGTTTTCTCTTCCCTTCTATATACTGATAGTACAGCACTAAAACTGAACATTTTATTTGAATATTGAAGAACTTTCCTGTGGTTCAGCTTCCAACCGTAGAACAGCTAAATAGACCATTTAATTTCACTGCCCTTCTCAGACACTGACTTTTTTCTTTTACTGAAAAATACCTTAACTTGAGTTACCGGGCTGGTCCCTCTCTTCTCATTTTTCATCCCAGTGGGTGAGAGTGCCCCTGTTGTATTTGGTGGCTGTGGAGTAGATGGCATTTTGGCTCCAGGAGAAACTTGCATGCTGGCCAGCTGAGCTGCATACAGTTGCTGGAAGACAAGAAGATATACAATGTATTCCTGCAAAATTCCTAAAAAAAGAAGTTGTAAATGTACAGAGTTTTTATTCTGCTGGTTTTTATCCTGCTGTCTCTTAAAAGACTTAGAGAATTTTTTTTTCCTACTTTCTTGTTTGTGGCTTTTCCCTTCTTGTTATTTACAAAAAGGAAAAAAAAAGAAGACGGGAAAAGTCTGTCACATCAATATATTTTGTCTTAATTTTACTTTGAGCTGATTTATATTTTTTTCCTTCTGGCTAATGAAGGTCATGGTAATGAGCAAAAGGTTATACTGGGCCTGAGTATTAAAAACTGAATTGGAAAATTTTGTTTCTGACCCCTGTCAGAAACAACACTTCAGGTGTTTCTGTTCCTACCTAGAAATTACCCACCAATGCCAGTACTCTTAGTTGGAGCTGACATTGGAATCATTTGCTACTGAAAGGGAACGCTGCATCTTCTCTCGATAGCAATGAGAGTTAAAAGAGCCAAAAGAGTATGTCTCCACCTCGGTGTACAATGTTTGTTATAACTTCTACGAATGTTAATAAGCAATGTAGACCTTAAAAATTCCTGTAAGTAGTGATGAAAATACAAAAAACTGTTCATAGAACTTTTCAAAAAGCTTAACTGAATCATAATAAAAGACTTGTATATTAAAATAAACTATTCCTACCAATCTAAAGTGTTTACTGACCAAAACCAAATAGGTTTAATTTCCTTCCAGTGACCAAATTTAAACCCTCACCTTGAATTAGCATCAGCAATAATTCTTCTACCATAAACAGGGAAGATCCTAATCCCTCTTCGACACATAAATCTATATAAGCTTTGCCTTATTAGTGAGAAAAAAAGCCAGGTGGTTTGTATGTAATTTCCAACATTACTATCATTCAGATGGACAAATAAAAAAAATTACAGTAATCAAAAGCAGACCTTTCAGCACATGTAATTAAATGAAAGCTTAATAAAGAATAATTTGCAAGAGCCAGATGTGCTTATGTCATAATTGTTGCTTTCTTTGGAACAATTTTTCTAATATAACAAGCCTCCACAGAAATGAAAGTTACACAATACTGTAACCTCAGTGACTCAGTGGCTAGACAAACACATGCAAGAGGGCAGAGTCAGAACACTGGGTGACAAATGAAAACACTTGTTTGCTTTTTTCTTGCCATTCCTTTTCAATACCACATAGAGGCTACAAAAGGATCACAGATTAATATTTTGAAATCAAGGGTGTTTAAATATTTTGGCCACTGTACTATTTTTTCCTATAATTGAAAATGAGAGAAAACCGAAAATAGAAAAATTTCCCAGTTCTCAGTGATGTCCTCAAAAATGAAGCATTGTCTGCAGTAGTCAGTGGGGATTTTTGTCCCTACTGCTAGGTTCTTATTTCTTTTAGCATATTCTTCAGGTCAGTCTATGCTTGCTTAATATGATGCTCTGCTTATATTAGAGTAAGTACATTTCACAAATTTCTGAAAGCCTGAACATTCTGAGTTCAGCAATAATCAGTCACTGTACTATGAAACAGATGATAAAATAAACTTCAATACAATTTAAAGGCAAAATCCAAATATTATAATGGTTCTCTCAGTTCTCTGTACATTATCTATTAAAAGCCTCTTCTTTTTTTTTTTTTTTCTTTTATAAGAGCTAGTTAGCATCTATTTCACCTATCTCAGGGAGAAGACAGATCTTACTAGAACTTCACTAACACTTTACTACTTAATGTAGTGAGCATTGCGCTTTCAAGATCAGGAAAGGAAATCTATGTAAAAACAAATCCAGATTCATCAACTAAAGTTCAAAAGAATTTCCTTCTCTCTTCACAGGTAAGCCTCAGGGGAAAAGGGTGGAGTATGATCTATTCTTTCTACAAAATTCATTCTTTATTAGGGGATAAAAATCAATAGTCAATGATGGAAGTAGCGTAGTATGGTGAGG
>VZTM01015291.1:337-11645 GCA_013400555.1 Jacana jacana | reverse complement strand
TTCAGATCAAAAGCAAACCTGTCTAAATACCATAATTATACTTTAGAGCATGCAGTTACCAATGTTCCCCTCTAGTCATCAGGCAACCTACCATCCCACATCATAGAGAGGCCATTTTTGCCATTACCAACTATTCTTTTATGTCATAAAGCTAATTTTAGTTGAACCAACTTTCTAACTTTATATTTCAGTATTACAATTACAATGATTCTTAGCATGCTGTCTTTAGAAGTTAAAGCAGAATACTTGTTCAAAAGCAGAAAGAGCTATACAAGAGTTCATCAATTAAAAAAAAAAAAAAAAAATTTCATTTACTAAATCCCACCCATTACCAAGGAGATTCTAACCCCTTATCTGACTCTGAGTATCTGAATGCTTATAAAAATTCACTTATTTGAAGAACTTCTGATATACAGTCAGAACTAGTCCATCCATTGACAACACTGATAAATTAACAGTTGATCTAATCATCCATTTGCCAAAATAGCTAGGTGCTACAATGTTATGGCTTGCATACCATAATTTCATTCTATCCAAGCAATTAATCTCTAAGACATTCATACGCACAGAGTTGCCAGTTTGGCATTCTGGCCTCATTAATTCATCTGTTTCTTCTCCAACCCTATCTGCTCGCCGGTTCTGCAAGCATCCTTCTATGCCTTGACACTGGTTTTTTCCTATTTATTTCTGTTGCACAGCTTCAAGTTTTCAAAAGACAAACTATAACTGAGGAAAGATGAATGTTTAAAGTAAGTTATCCTGGACATGACTGTCATCCTGGTAACCTTTTCAGATGGGTAAGCAGAACTGGAACATCCCCAGCCAACACAGCTAGCACTGAATCGTATTCAATGGAGACATGGATGATGCTCAACTCTGTCATTCTCCATTTTACTTTCTGGAAGAGGTAAGCTGTCATCTGGAGATTTGCTATTGAGACTGGGCTGGATATTGCAATGGACAATGCTTCAGTCTTCTCTTTTTAGCATGAAAAAAAATAAATCAATGGTCCTCCATCAAGGAGAAATAAAAAAATAACCTGTAATATTACTAATGCATTTATTTTTAAAATGCAGAAGTGGGCTACTCAAACTCGCCACCTTTTCCAAATCTTAATATTAGAATAATGCATTTTTCAGGAAAGACTATAAAATTAGAACTCACTGACTCTCTTGCATACAGTAAGCTTGTATTACCTGATATTTTCTCATGAAAAATATTGTGTCCAGGGTTGGGAATTATAAGAAGCAGTAAAAATGAAGAAAACTTGTTTAGAAACAGCTACAAGCTTTTACTGTTTTCTACTAAAAGGAACCTGAGAACTTACTGCTTTAATCCCTCTTTGCCTGTTGCCCTGTGCCCCTCCTCTTTGTAACTTTGCTTTCTCCAAAGCAGCTTGACTTCACTCCTATGAGTGATAGTGAAGGGAAACCCAGTATTCAACTGCAATTAATTTCGTACAAAAAATCTTAGAAATGGTAAGAAAAAGAAACCTTTAGTTGTGAAACAATTAGTGAGGGGAAAATAAGATTGTTTGGGTGCCATAATAATACCTACTTTAATAAGTTCATGTTTATTTTAAGGTATACTTGCCTTTAGATTTTCTGAAATTAGTGCTTTTTGTGGACAGTTGCAAGAGACAGGTAGTATATGTTATCCTGAACTTTACTCTTAAGAAACAAACTGTATTAAAATGTAGCTAAAATTGCTCTTAGGTAGAAAGGAAATTATTAAATGTAGACATTTTAAAAGTTCTGTTCTCTTTTTATATTTTTCCTCAAAATATGATTTTGCAGCTAGAAAAAAGTAAACAATAAGCAAGCACAGCACCTTTTCAGACCAGTATAAGTCCCTTCTTTACTCAAAGCATAAGTAGACAGTTTTGGACAGGTTTCGCAAAGTCAAATGAAAACCCTGATTCAGCCAAAATAGACCAAATTTACTCTCATTTCTTAACTTATAAAGAGGGAATAAATAAAAAAATAGGAAAGCTTTGCAAAAGTAGGTAAAGATTTAAAGAAGCAAAACATAGAGGTTTTCTAATGAAAAGTCTTATCTAATCTAGTAGACAATATTCAGCACCATTGCAACAGTCGACATGTTCAGACACCACAATATCTAGCATCAGCAAAATGAATGACAAGAAAATCATACTTTCGTTACCCCTGAGAATAAAACAGCTGCTGAAACACCTTACCAAGGTACACACTGGCATCTTCATTATTCAGACTTTATAAAACTAGTCTGGGTTTCTTTCCGAAAAACATGTTCCTGTTTATACCCCAGACCAGCTGAAGGGAAATTCTATGGCTTATGTTAGCTCACAGGTTAGCTTAGATAGCAACATCAGTCTCTGTATGACTTTAAGACCCCAAAAAAAGCATCCTATCGTCACTAATGGTAATAACATGGTCGAAATTCAAGGGAACAGAGGGAAATGTCCTACTTCTCAACTACACTAATATTTATGAAGTTAATACAGCATGGGTAGAAACACTTTGCTGATAGTTTTGAAATACTTTTATATCAACATTTTACGCATACAAATCAATGAGAAAAAGTACAATCAGGACTTTTTTTCTACATAGTTGATATTTAAAACACAAGAAGCAGTAAGACTGGAGCACAAATCTCTATTAGATTTTGCTAGATTTTAAATCATACTTTAAGTTATTCAAAGCGTGTTGTGATCCCGACATGTTTGAGAATACTTAGAAACATGGATGAGAATTGGAACTGACAAACTATGCAAAGAATCTAAGTGGACTGTCATTTTTATTTATGGTGTCAAAAAGGACCTCTTCTTATGCTACTGACATCATGATTAGGAAGTCTGCATATCACTACATCTTTTGTGCATTTAACAAGTTGCATTGTATTGATGAATAAGCTAAAATTATTGATCCATACATTTTAGGACAGATGGAGTGATGCCAACAGAGGTAATAAGCCATTCCTCCAAGAGAGATAAACTAGTAGCAGAAGTTTATAATTTTATAATTATTATAATACCACCAAGTATTGCTGCTAATGAATTACAGAAATATATTACTTTATTAGTGAACTACTACAAAAGAATAAATACATATTAAGATATAGGCTAATAATGCCTTTAAGGTCCATTTTCACTCAATACCCCAAGCACAATTAGTAAGCATTAGCCTTCTTTCCCATCATCTTCTAGTTCACAGACAAAAGTCTTTAGCCAGTAATATATCCAAATGTTTTGCTCTAAGTCTCAAAAAAAGTCATTGACAAAGTCAAGAATAGATCTTATATCTATTGAATTCCCTCACTGCAAAAGAAGCCTAAGATATCTTCCATTGCTCCAACTAGGATACTGGGGCACTTTTATCAAGTCCCCAGTTCTTCATGTTACTAATATTTGAGTAACAAACACATCATGGAACATTTTTCAGGTGAATTAAATGAAGAAAATAAGCAGAGGAAACGCAATTAAAACAGTAGTTTTGAATTAAGATTTTTGACATTTAGGGCACATAGAATTGTGAGATAGAATATTTGACATTGCCAAGCTCTCACTGCTCCAATTTACCTGCCTTCCAAATTTCTGCGTTCTTGCAGGACATTCTCTCCCAAACTCCTGCATTTTTCCAACCCCAGTTTCTCTTTCTTGTTGAGGAGACCTCGTCACTCTGGCTGCCCTGCAGTACTCACCATAACACACCTGGCTGCCTCCCCGGCTCACTGCTGGCAACTGCTTATTCTTTCATGTGCTCCTATCACCTCCAAGATGTTTCTGTTAGAGCACATCTAAGGATAGCACAGACTCATGCCCGTGCTGCACTGTGGAGAGAAGAGATCCTGAGGCAATCTGGCTCTAACAGGAGTTCTTTCAAGTCCTTTCTGACTAGTGGTAAAGACAGCAACAGCAAGAAATGAGTCTGCCTGTGGCTGTCTACCCTGAGGAGCTGAGCTGAGGCTAGTTTGTCACACCTGTGCACCCAGCTGTAAGAATTTAAGGTCCTGGAGGGGAAGGAGGGAAACTATTTCTGTAACATGCCATGGCAATCGCTACTGATACATGCAGCACACTGTCCAAGGAGACAGGGAATTTACTAGGGGGGTGTTTATTCCTTCTCTACAAATTGTGTTACATTTTCCCTGCTGCACAGTGAAACTGAATCTGGAGGGTTTGGGGATGCAGGGGAATTCCCCTCCCTGGTTTAGTGGTCTTCAACCCAAGAGTCCTCTCTTCCCAGACAAACACAGGTGGCTGATGCAGTCCCCATTTGTGCACCTGGCCAGAGACAGGGCTGAACATGTACTCCACCAGCATAGATACACACACAAACAAACTCAGTAGTGTGCCTGCATACGCATACAGAAGTGAGCACTCATATAAATCTTATTCAGAAATAGAGCTTAGTAAGAAGATAGGATAAACTATTGTGACAAAGTGCAGTGCTCAGCCAGGCAAGGGTATTGACCAGTAACCTGGTTGTACTTAACTGACCCTTTTTTTTTATCCCCTCTCCTACAGGGAATTTACTAGTCATTTTCTCCCCATCCATCTTGATCTGCTCTTATCTCACCCAAGATGAGCAACCCACTCCAACATATATTTTTCCCATTGGTTCCAATTTTGCTATGCCATGCCCACTTTCACTGTGTCTGATCCCGTTATCTAGATCATCTAAACTTTCTACCCTGTATTGACAAGGTTACCTATGTTCTGTTTGTATTGCAAGATTTACTCCCTAAAAGCTTCCCAATACTGCCCTCCAATTATCTGTGAAGTCTCTACCCTAAATCCCCTTAATTACCTGTGAAATACGGTTATACCACAGCATTGTCTGTACCCAAAGTTGGGCTTCTGGTGCCACTATGGAGGCCAGCTCAATCTTATATGGTATTGCTGATATGGCTACCTAGGTACGGGTGGCTTTGCAAGAGTCCCCTACCCAAAAGGTCCCCCTTGCAATTATCTGTGAAGTTTGGATATTTATCACATTATTTCCCCTTAGTCATGTGTGAAATCTGACCATTCCCCACACTAGCACACACCTTTCTCTTCCGCTATTTTCTGTGCTGTCACCCCTTCTCACACCTGTCTGTGCATTTATAGTTGTCTCTTCATCTAACCCACCTATCCTTCAATTTCCTTATCCCAGTCACCATCCTTCTCATCTCTCTTCATCCCTGAAGATGGACACTCAGAGAAAAACTAGATGACTCATGAAATCTAAGCAGATCTGACTTTCCCTTGGATAGGGATGAAGCTGTCAGAAATTTTACATATATTTATCCTGCACCAAGGATAAAGAAGTCCTTTCATTCATACAGTTGGTTTTTCCCCCTTCAAGTCCAAGAAAAACAGCATCTTAATATTGTCTCCCTCCCTCTTCCTGCATCGGGCTTTTGCTTCTGTTATCAGGAAAAGAGTCATCCATAAGAACTCTCTCCAGCAGATGTCAGCTCCTACTTCTCGTATGGAGAATTTCGCAATCAAAACAAGCAGAGAAAGGGGGATGATGAAGCAGGGCTCTTCAGCATCAGGAAGATGAAAAGTTTCCCTTCCCATTTACTAGTTGTGTAACAGCTGAGCTCCCATTAGTTTAACTCATGCACTTGGGATTCATTTCTCTGCTACCATTAATCACTTTATCGCTTACACAGAGCAGAAAGGCAGACAGGATTCAGGACCATGACAAGATTCCCCCAATGGAATAAATTACACAGAATAAAGCATAATTTTTTAACAAAATTGTGAAAGACTCCTTAGCATTGATATAAATAACTGCTTTGATGTTTGGGGATATCTGCACATGACTAATGCAGGGCTGAGACAATTTCCAAAGGAACTGCCAGATTAAAACCCTGTTGCCTATCTCACCTATTGCTCCAATCTCCTCAGATCACATACCAGTTCAGTCAACCCCGTTTCTCAGCTTTCCAATTTTCCGCAACACCAAAACACAATTGTGATCCATTTACACTGCAGAAAGACCTGCCAGAGAAAGGTTTCATTAGCGATTGCTGTCACAGCAAGCAGAGATATGCAACAGAGCTTGAGCAGAAGCACCAGAGCTTTGCCATGAAATGAGACTCTTGGTAAGAGTCCTTCAGCCCTATGCTGCTGTTCTTGACCTTATTCTGAGCAGGAGGTATCGCTGTCTCCTCTCTTGGAAATGGTACGTTGTAGTCTAAAGCCTTAGAATCAAGAAGGGACCAGCTTGGTCACCAATAATTCATGGCATCAGCATGCCTGCAGTAAGTATCTAGAGAATCAAGGCCCACATAGAAAAATCCTTCCATTTTTCTGCAATAAATACAGCTCTGGAACTAGAGAAACAATAACTCGACATGAACAGAAAAGGAAGAGATTACATCAGTGAAGCAAGAAAGTAACTTTGAATTCCTAAAAAGGAATTGAGGAAAATGGGCAAATAAATCATAGCCTGTTGTCATTGTTATATTTAAGTTAATAGGAGTTAAAGGGGATGCAGTTTTGTAGGCCAGTGCTTGGCAGAGAAATTTAAGTTTGATAGCATTTGACTTTGGGCACATCAAGGCCCTCACAAAAGTTGTTTTCCAGAGGATACAGAACATCTGAGATTCTGGGTTCCGACTTCCAAGTTGGTATCTAAAATAACTTCTTCAAAATCACAGCGTTCATTATTAAGGCATGGAATACTAGGGATCAATTCACTATGTCAATTCCAATTGTTAAAAATATTAATTTATTTAAATGATTTCTTCAAAGTCAAAACCAGACACTTAAGCCCTTAGTATTTACATATACCCTTAAGCAATTGCTCTCTAACTATGTCATGTAACCATAAAAATAATGTTCAAGGGCCAGCCAAAGTGAGGACTCACTATTAGAAACACTGTAAAAGATTAGACCATTACAGCAAAGACCACACAGTCTGAGCAGGCAAAATAGATAAATTGTGGAGAAAAGAATATAGACACAAAGCAGAGGGATCAAGGATTTTGGAAGAAATAATAGGTTAGTAAACTAAGAATAAGCTAAACGAATATAAACAAGGACATTGATACTTAAAGCAGAGAGGGAGAAAGTAAGAAGGGTAAATGTGGATGCTGATGTGAAAAGTAATCATGGACTGGAAAAGTGGGAAAGAATGACAGGATGGGATAACAGGATCAGTTGTCACAGAACATCTAGATAGAACCCATCTAGACAGACCCCAGGAAAGCTACTGAAAGTCCGAAGGCTCCTGCTTTGCCTGCTTCCACATCACTTGATGCAAGAATATACATTAGTGACCATCTATATAACTTCATAGGCATTACCTTTACCTGAGCTCAGAGGAGCCTGATTTCTCAAGTCAGTATTTAACACTGTATACTCAAAACCTAAATTTATCTCAACCCATCTCCTCCATAGTTCTCAGTTCAAGTCTTATTTTTATAAGGGTGTCCAACTTTGGCATTCTTTCAGTATCTTAAAAGCCAGCAGATTCTCACTAATTTAGTAATATAGTATTTGAAAAAGAAAAATATACAACTAAAGAATATTATTTAATGTTATGTAAAGCACACCTTGGTCACCAACTATTTATTTTAAAAGTCATCTCAAAATTGGCTTTTCTGCACCCCGTCAAATTTCCCTACTGCTACCAATTTGTTCAAAGTGAGTTATTGTAGTTTGGCTGCCATGCTCTACACTTCATTTTCATGGGTCTGCATGTCCACTTTACAACTGAATTTACTATATAAATTGTGTTTCACATTAGTTGAATAATTTCTCCTCCCATTTGTTACCTCTAAAACTGGTTTTACACAGCTCACAAGGCTGCGTACCTTTGCTGACCAGTATCTGACCATGGCCCATTTGTTTTTCACCAATGGGGTCTCTGGCATCCTCATGGACTTTCAAGGCTTCTGCCCATGCCTGTGCTCCTCTGCTCTGGTCTAGGATCATGGATAGCTCACTCTCCACAGAATAGCTAGTCATAATTACTTCATATTAGTCTAAAAACTCTCTATAATGTTAAGTGTTATGCCATACAACTGTACAAATCTAAGCAAAAGCCAAAATGAGACAGGTGATAGTCCCCCAGTCACTAGATAGTAATCTACCAGCAATTAGATAATTGCTGTTACAGCCAAAGCTAAAAAGGAATAAATCTCCAAGATGGTTGAGACAAAGCCTGACAGGTGTCTGCACCCGTAGTTTAACACAACACTGTGACCAGTTATAAGCAACAGTAACTCCACATTTACTGGGCTACAAGAGATCATATCATAGCTCGTACAAACACATCCATCATAGTAAAAACATTTACACAGATCTGTTTTCCTGAGTACAGATCTATAACAAGACGTTGTTAGCTGATACAGTTGCATTCAATGATAACAAAACTTCGCTTTATTCAGTAAACTTGCTATCTTCAATCTCCTGTTGCTTTACAGATTAATATCAGGTGCTTAGGTAATATTTCCATTGTTATTTCTGCTCCATGTACCAGGCTGACTCTAAAGAGCATCTGTATATCTGGTTTGGTTGCATCATTTTCCATTAATATCTACTTTTTCATTCTTCTTATAAATCCATTAGGATACAAATTGCATTTCCAGATACCTAGCTAAATAATATCTGGTGCAGTTTCTCCTCATTCAAGGAAAAAATGTTTAATAATTTCACCGATGGAAGATTAAACTCTAAATTTACATTGGATTCAGAAATCCTGAGTAAATGTGTCAATATTCAAGCATATGCTTTTTAGCTTTAAACAAAGTGCTTGTCACCTGTCCTGGTTCAAGGTTCTTTTCAGTAATTTTACTTTTCAGTTACATCTTTAACTGAACTAAACTCTCTGAAATCAATGGCATATATTTCATTGACAATGGCATATATTCCAGACCTGATTCCAGAGTGCTGCTTCCGTGTCTGCTTCCAGAGTGCTGAAGTCTGACGTTTATAGTTAATACCAAGGAGCTGTACGCAGAGAGGCCCTTGCTCACACTAATTTCTGTAACAATCAAGGCCACCTAACTTTGTTATGTGCCACATTGGAGACGTGGAAGTGGAAGAGTTGCGCCTGTGGGGAGGAGCAGNGAGGGGTTGCACCTGTGGGGAGGAGCAGACAGGACAGGTGACCCAAACTTGAACAGGGCATTCCATCCTATCTGCATCATGCTGAGGGATCAAAGGGGTCAGCCTCTGATGAGGACTCTGTCTGTTCATCTGCCTTTGATCCTGATCCATGTGTTCCTGAATCCAGATCTGGAATCCAGTTCTCATCTGTCCCTGAGTCCAGTCTGGGATTTCCCCAGTGCCTGCCAGTGATGTGACTGTCATCCTGGGAGCTCAATACTGAGTTTGTATATATTTATTATATTTAATTATTTTCTAATTTATATTATAATTTTTTTTTATTATTGTTATTATTATTTCATTGAAGTAGTTTAGGTTTTTTTCAATCCATAAGTCTCTCTCCCTTATTCTCTCTTCCTTCTCTTCTGGGAAGAGATAGAGGTTAAAGAACATCTGTCTTTCATTTAGTGCCCAACCCCGCCTAAAGCACAGCAGTCACCTCCAAATAATTCAAATAGGAGTGAGACTAACAAAGAATAAGATTATCTTCAGATAAACTGGAACTGAGTAAGCTTATTTTGATTTTCTCCCTGTGTAATTTATGATCCTATATATTATGCTTGAGGCATAACAGCAAGAATACCCCCACAGTGATAATGGTTGAAGATACTCATGAATGTGGTCTGGAAATTTAAGAGTTACTAAAATACGAAGAGGCTCACATTAAAATCATTAGAACTAACTGTCTAGGAACCAAAAGTCTGTAGCATGATGAAGAGGCACAGGAAAAAAAAGGTAGGCAGGGATCACATTAATTTGTTTTTTCTCTAGGACTCAGGCTGTAACCTTGACCATTGAGTAGCATGTGTCATACCATTGCATTTCCTGCTGAAATCCCTTTGAAGATTTTAAGTTTCTCATGCTCCTTCCAGTGCCCTCAAAGCTGTTTTGTCATTTCCTTGTTTAAAGTTTAACTCAGAGTTTTCTCTGCAATTCTTTACTAAAACAGTAAAATCACTGCATTTTTTTCCCCTAAAAAAAAGTCTTATGGGAAACATTTTTATAGTGTTTTCCGTTTGAAAAATACTTATGGGAAAATTTCTATAGTGACTTTCTAAATCAGGGAGTGAAGAGTCTGTATTGCAAGAAAAAGAAATTTGGAAGAAATACCATGTAATTTTTTTTCATTAATGTAACTAGGAAGCTGAGTGGAAGTTTATATAGTTTTATACTTTGGGACTTGGTAAAGAGCAATTTCATTTTAAGAAATTAAGGCAGACATAGAAACCATTAGGTTCTATCCTAAGAATTTCCCAGTTCTGTTGGAGTGGGTGTGGGAATACCAGTCAAACAGAAGGTGAAAGTTAAGCATAGGAAGAAGGGGTAATAAGAACTGGGGAAAACAAAAAAAAAACCCAACCCAAAACAAAACAAAACTGTTTTTCTTCTACACCACATTTCTTTCAAATCACAGGCCTTCCATCTAAGCCTCCAAAAACTAGTTTCTCAAAAATTACTCAAATTCCTTGCCTGGTTTCTGTTGGAAGCTCAGTCAAAACCAGAGCATTCCTAGGAACATTACAATGTCAAGGACACAGTGTTTTCCAACAGAAAGGCATTCTTTCCAAAAATCATGAACACTTTCAGTATCAATGCCATTGTTGGCTCAACCCATTTAGATTAACATGTCAGTCAACACTTCTGAATTTTGTTATATTAATTCATTTTCCTGCTATTCCCATAGTTTCAAGGATTTGAACTTAAAAATTTTCTGCTTACATTAAGTGTTTAATTTCAGAATTCCACTTAAAAACCTCGAAGGAAAAGGCAAATAAAGGAACTTCCCTGCTAAATTTATCACATATTTAAAATCTTGTGCATGGTTGATTTTGTAGTCCTTAGTGCTGGAAAATGGAAATGGCAACTTATTAGAAGGTTCAGCAGAGAAACAGCTGGCATATACACTGTAATAGTAATGGGTTTATATGCAATTCTTCGAATAAACAGAAAAATCTCTCCAACTCCAGTAAACGTAGTGCTTATGCCTGATTTTATTAAGATGACAGTTTTCCCTTTTTTCCCTCTCAGATTTTTTTTTTGGTTTTTAGGTACTACTTCTTTCTTTAGGTTTCCTTAGATTATAGAGGACGTTTTCCTGTTCACTCTTGTCTGAACACTGGGGGTTTTATTATGCCTTAAAGGACTATAAATAAAACTATTAAAAACCCATGCTTTTTTCTCCTCCTAAATCTCAAGGGGAAATTTATTTTCAAACTAGGT
>VZTM01015287.1:779-69126 GCA_013400555.1 Jacana jacana | reverse complement strand
AAATTGTCCTTTGTTTTGAATGATCTGTTAAATTGGAGTTGATGATTTGGTTAATTAGTATGTGAACACCAGGCCATTTAACAGGACTGTTGTGAGACTAGTGAAATGATTTCTTAAATGGCTGGTGTTTCAGCTTTGCTTTGTATGTGATATGTATTGTGAAGAAGTGTTTACATGGGAAACTAAGATCTTGTGTAATGGTAGGAGCAATTACCAGCCATATAAAAAGTTTTTAAATGAAATAAGGTGTTTTGTTGACTTAAAAGCTAGGCTTTAAGCCTTCTCCTTAGAAAAGAATTTTTTTGCTGTTGAAGCCTATACTGTTTTAAGTGTGGGTTATGTTTTCATTTTAAAGCAGTCAGGAGGTGTGAGGTTCTTCCTTTTAGTAATCTCTCCACTTCGGTTTCCTACTTTGGCTTTCCTAGTTTGGTGGCTTTTTAAAAGTTACTACCAATTCCTTTTTTAATAGAACGTGTAATTTCAGCCTAAGCTTCATCTAAATTTCGTAGTTTCTAAAGAAAGTAGACAGTGTGGAACACAGTCTTCCTCTGGGAGTATGCTGAGCTTAATGAGCTTGATAGTCTGGTGGGCTCAATAAATCAAATAAAGCAAAACATTTCTCATTTTTGAATAAAAGCATTTATCACACAGTGTTTATTCATTCATGGTCACAAGATTGATTGGCTCCTAGAATCCTGCCATATATTGAAACACTTTGTTTTTGTTATTCCAGTAGGGAAATTGCGGAAGCGCTGGATGAAGGAGAGCATCTCTGATGTTGGCCTGGGAATGCTGAGATCTGTTAAGGAATATGTGGACCCCAATAACATCTTTGGAAACAAGAATCTTTTATAAAGCCCTGCACAACACGATGTACTAAAACTTCTTCAAAATTACTGTTGAAATTCCTCCACTTTCATTGTATTGATATCCCAGTAATCAAATATAACATAGACTAAACCTTAAAAACTAGTAACTTACAATGATTATTTTTTATTTTTTTGCCACCCCCTCCCCCTAATAAAGTTCAAACATCACCGTTAATGTTTATGGATTTTTACTTACAAAGCTCTTAAACAACCCACTGGGCACAAAGTGTATTACCAACCAGGAAAAAAAAGGAAAAGCAAATTTGGTTTTCTAAGTTTGGTCAGGCAACACAGCTGACAGTATTTTCAGTGCTGGATACTGCCAGATGTTCTTCGCTTAAAGCATCCCCTGCAAGGAGAACAAAGACTGACAACAGTGTTTTCTACAGAAGCAGCTGCTCAACCCAGCCTCTTCCTAAAGGAAAGCTGCCAGGAGACAGATGAGAGAACGCCAAGGAGTATTTTACTGTGCTGAAGGATCAAGTACGTAACAGACTTGTAACCAGTGAATACCTAAAGTACAAATGTAGGCTTTGGTGAACAGAGACAATGTAAGTCAAACTACTTCTGAAAACTCAGTAGTCTCCCACTGTAGTACTATTGGAAGATCTTACATAATTGAGCTGTTCTGAGTTGTATTTGCATTGCTGGGATAATCTTAAATTAATTGTAGGTCAGTCACTAAGTTTTGTACAATGGACATTTCTCACTGTATGTTGAAAACAGGTTTGTAAAAAAAACTCTGCCTTCATCTGTACTTCAGTCCTAGCGTGTATGGGTTTTGCTCCTGTTTTGTTTGTTTTGCAGAAATGCAAAATATCTTTTTCAGTAAAAAAGTTTTGGCTATTCAAATGAAACTGCCCGGCACTGTCTTTTGAAACAGTCTCAACAGTTTAATAAAACACCTAAGTGGAACAATGCACTGTCATCCTGAAAGTGACATTTCCCATTTTAGTTTTGTACAGTTTCCTATGACCTTTATGAATAATTTACTTCACTAATAGCCACAATTTTAATTGTCCATTTACCTTAAAAAAATAATAATATTTTTCTTGATCAGTATGGTGTGAGAGTAAGCATTTTTACATTGAAACTTGACTCTTAATCAGTAAAACAAACTAAAAGTATTTGTCAATACTCATGATCCATTTTTAAGGTGGGTTCGTTTCTTAAAGCCAATTATCCAAGTTTTTGATAATTAATGTATATGACTGCATAGTATAGAAAAAAAATACAGACTATCCTTTGAGGATGCTGTCTCTACCCAACTGCTTCACAGCTCTTTAGTGTCAGTTTGGACACCTTTTGTATTGGTAGTGCCCTTAATGAGGAGAAAAAGATAAAGCTGCATTTTTTGTTTTTAAACTATTTTAGAATACTGTCTAATTAGCTCTGTTTGGTCATATACCAAAAAAAGTATAAAATGCTTGAAAAGTGCTGCATATGAGACAACTTCGAACTCATCTAAAAACTTAACGTCAATTCTGTAATTAAAACAATGAAAAACCATGAGGATTCAAAACATCACTTGAAAATGCAAGGTACCTAAGGAAAATTTGTTGTGATCTGCGGGTCAAAATAATGTCAACGTGATATTTGCAGCACAGCTAGATTTATTTTGTGTGGTCTTCACAACATTTCAACATAAAAATCTTCTCTCTTGTATTTTTGGTTTTTGCCCTCAGAGTTAGTTTTTCAGCAGCAACCAAAACATTAGGTGTAGTCTGTTTTAGGAGAGTTACTCTTCATGCTGAGGTTAAGCGTTCCTTGGGTACACAACGGTGTCTCGGCAAAGTAAATGTGTGCCTGTTTATGCAGAGGACTTCCTCAGCTCATGTGCTTGCACGATGGTGACTCCGTGGCCACAGCTGGCATCTTGCTGATGACCTCTCTAGGAGCTGGTGAATATGAAGGGTGTTTATATTCCTCAATGATAGCATATGTCTAACCATGAAGAATCAGTTTTGAAGGAAAGTGTGTGAAGTCTTTTTGCAGAATGAGAGCACAAGCAGAACGAAAAGAAATAGTTATAGCTCAGCAATACCAGCCTCTTAAGATTTTGACTGAAAGTACTACACAGCTCTACACTGTCCTTCCCAATCCCTAGTTTTCTGACTGTGGTTTCCCCACCCCTTTTTTTTGTACTGAAACTGCACAGGCAAAATACTCATACATCCTCTGTTTCTAACCTTTACGTAGCCACTGGCCTCCGAAGTGATTTAAAATGCAGTAAAGATTTTTACTGCATGTCAATTGTCCTACGGGAAGGTGAAATAACAGGCACGTGTCCCAAAGCAATCTCCCTGGATAGCTCTGAGGAAAAGATTAACTACAAATATAACGGATATTTTCATGTCATGGCCAGCCTACTGCCCTCTTAAAAAATATTTTTGCATCTTATGGATGGGTCAGAGCTTGGTGAAAGTGCAGCTGAAATGCATTAGTGATTATGGTTAATTTCACATTTAAATTCCTAATGAAAATAGAGAAAAGTGTAATGCAAATTCAGATGACCTAGATACTCACAGATCCTTACCCATATAAAAGAAATCTTCCCTTTTCTACTACTAAAGTATTCTACCACTCTTCATTCTGAATTCTCTGCTTTCTAAAGACTTCTCTACCCATAGCTCCAACATGATCGGAGGTGGAGTTTGATCCATGCACATCAGAAGCATATCTTGGCATAACACATTACTTTTTCATTTGCTTGACTATTTTTGCCATAAGTTACAAGTTTTAATTAAGCTTGTCATGACTTCCAGTTACAGTTTCTACTCTCTTTGAAGGAGGAAAGGTGCAGAGTGAGTAGGGCTTGACTGCAAAATGTATTTACATTACATAGGCTTCTACAAAAGTTTTATAAAAGACAGAAGAAAATCTCTTAGAAATTGATCCAGCTTCTAAATCTTACAGTAAAAGAAAAATGTCTCCTTTTGATTTGACTTGCAGTATATTGGTTGAGTTAAAGATGTCATCTTTGCCTTACAGCTGTGAACAGAGGCCAGGCCAAATAGTTCTTCCGTAGCAATGTTAATTAACTGAAATCAAGTTCAAAGGCAGGGATACGTTATTACTGAAAACCAGAAAACACAATTGCTTCTCAATCTTGGAAATGTTTGTTTATCAAGGCTGTAATTTAACTTTCTGCAAATAAAGCCAAACATCGTTTGTCATTTTAGTGTGAGATTAACTGTAAAACTTCAGTTGTAATGTTAAGAGATTATAGAACCTTATATTATTAATAAAAAGAAAATGGGCCTAAACCATTTTGTGTTTCTGTGCTGAAACTAAACAAATATATTCTACTAACTTACCATCTTTGGTTCATTTTAATTTGGTGGTGAACTTGTACTTAAGGAAAACCATTAGGAAGGCTTTGGCACTTGCAGAGAGAAATGATATTAAATTTGTAAATGTATGCTAAAGAATGTCTCATTTTCTGTCCCAGGTAAAGTGTAAAAGGGAAATGGTGGAATGTCAGCAAAGGAAGGGCAAAACCAACACCTGAACAGCAATCAACTCAGTTCAGAAATTTAACTTCCTTAGTATTCCCTGTTTAGGTAGCAAAGGGGCCACATTCAACTGCTCTTTCCATACCACACAGGAGCATCCCTTACCGTACTCAGCTGCCCCATGTGTCAAAGACCTGTTGCATTAAGCTATTGCAACAGGTGTATGTACAGTGTCCTGCTCTTACAGGGGCATCTTGTTTAAAACCTTGTTACAGGTTCTGGAATCTACTTGGAAGTTTCTGTGTGCGAGAATGTACCACATGTGAGCAGAAGAGATTTCTCACTTACCTGCACTGCTGCTGTAGTGCCTGTATGCCCTTTAAGGTGAAACGGCTGAAATTACATCTTGCTTGGAAGAGCTGTTGAATTGTCTTCTGTTGACGCAGTTTCCTCAAAGAGTATTATTCAAAACTGCAAAAGTCACAGTATGCAGGGGATTGGACAAGTAGTCTCATGGTTTAATTTGTAGAACTATAACCATTTTTCAGTTTTGCACAAAGACTTTTTTGTGTGTGTTTGTTCACAGGAAGGAGAAAACTAATCTGCGGTCCAACATTTTATTTGTTTCTCTTCAATTATCAGCATAAAAATGCAGTGGTCTCGATTTGAAGGAGATGTTAGATAATGATATACTTATCTCGGGATGACAACCAGATCTCATCAGTGTTCCCTTTGTCTAAGTTTTTTTTAAAAGTTGGACCTGAAGTCAGCTGTGTGAACACTGTGGGCTCACTGTTCAGTAGTCCCGGTGCTGACTCTGAATTCCACATCGCCTTTAACATAAATTGATGTCTTTCCCTAGGCTCCTTGCGGAGACCAGAGTTGGCAGGTGGTTGCTTTGCTCGTGTTCAGCTTTCGGGTCTAAGTAGAGGTGGTCAAAGATATTTTTCAAAAGTGTTTGCCATACCGTCTCTGGAAAATACTGTTGCACTAATTTTGAAATGATAAATTCAGTTTTGAAAACCTGTGTGATCTAATACTTTATATCTTACTGTTACTTGCAATATTTGCTGATACGAGTGGCAACGATAGGTACCTCTACTGAAATCCTGGGAAATGCTTCGTTTGTGAATTTGTTTTTGCACTTTGGAAAAACAAAGCATTGGACTTATGAATGTTTAATTTTGATTCAGAATAAAGCTAAATTTCCTTCAGTTGACTCTTCAGCAACTCCACTGTAACATTCCTATTTGAGAAGCATTCAGCTGGTTTCTACCTTCGTGGTCTGCAGGTATTGGAATGTAACAGTTTTTAAATGAGTTTGCTTATTGTAGTGCTACAAAGTTTCTCAGCAGCCTTCTCAAGGGTAAAATGTGAGTCTTGATCGCAGCAATGAAGTTGTAGGTGTACAAAAAGATGATAGGACCAACCCCCGTCATGTGTTTGGAATCATGCAAAATTTAAGCTGATTGCTTCAAGAACTTCAGATCAAAACAGGAAATAAGTGAAAAATTACTTTGTTTAAAAATCACGTTTGAAACTCACGTCAAACTAACGATGAAGAACGTCAAATGATTGTCGCCACTTTGCAGTATCAGGTGGCTTTTGTGGCCGACCTCCCAAGATGCTTCTACAAAGCAAAATAGGAAGTGGATGGTCTCAAGACAGGGTCTTGATAAAGCTGCTCCCATTTCAGGCTGCTGGCCGTCCTGCGGGTGGCACAGGCGCTCTGAGCATGGGGACATCTGGCGGTGCTATCGCACCAGCACCAGTCCGTGCTCGCCGGGCAACACCGTATCCACAGCCATACTGAAGGCAATGAGCGGCGTTGGTGTGACGCGGTCAAATGAAGTTCAGCAAATACGGAATAACAAAAATAAAAAGGGCAGTTTGATAAGTTGCCGTTCCCAAATCGGTTATCGATAGTGGCATTGATAAATGCAGTCTTGACTAGACACAAGCCCGAGGACGTGGGAGGAAGGAGAAGGCACAAACACAGCCGCTGACCTTTCTCCCTCCGCCCCTGGCAGCAGCCGGCGGGGTTTCCTGTCTCGCTCTGTTCCTGCTGCTGCCGAGCAGGAAATCCTGGCTGCCCAGAGGCGAGGGTTAAAAGCCCTTCTGAAACATGAAGTGACACGCACGCTCACCTAGCAAATACAGAGCAGCTGGGTAAATACATGGGGAGATGAGGCCATAAAAGCTGGTCATTAAGGAAAGTAAATCTGGCTAATGTTAGAAAGCAAATGTGAGGAAGATGTGGGCGAGCTCGATGCGGCATGAAAATCTCAGGTTTAGAATGACACGTGTTGACAAGACTTAAGCACAATACTGACCACGCTGTGGGCTTAGAGCATAGGCTCGGGTGTGTTTAACGTTTGTTCCTGGAGTTGCTTAGGGCAGAAATCTGGGTTTAGCCCCAGTTTGCTAGGAAAAACAAAGCAAATGCAAGCTCTCTGCTGCATGGTTTGTTCCTCGTTCTTCTGCCTTTGTCCTCACCAAAATTTTTGAGCTTGGTGGACAGCTTCAGTCAAATTCGCATAAGATAGAATCTTCAGTGTGTTAAATTCTTGCAGGTTTTTGTGGAAATCCCAACCTTATTTTAGACAGACAAGAAAGAGAGAAGCTGAAATGTCAGCTCAACTCTTGTTTATACTAGAGAATGCACACACTAAAAACCCAAATGTTAGTTTGTGTTCATCCACTTTGCACAGTCACTGAGCTCTGCCTTGCAGTTCTTCTTGGGCGCTTGAGATACTTTGATGAGTGGGTCAGCCACAAGGCAAACCTGGCTTGTTAGTACTGCTGCTTCTGGAAGTACAGGACAACACTCTTCCAGTCAGTTTTCTTTCTGATTGCAATTTTCTTAGTGAAGGTTTTGTCTTTCTCTGTTCATGCTTGTAACTATGTTATGGCCAATTTCTCAGTTGTGCTCAGTTTTACAGGTTAGCATGTTCTGGTGCAGGAGGGTGGAGATCAGAAGCTGCTGGCTTCCTTGAGATGGCATTGGACCTCAGTTTATGCATGCAGAAGTGCCCCAAATGGACTGTAGTTGGTAGTCTTGTCCTTAGGAAGTGACATCCCTTTACAGCATAGCATTAAAAACAGTCTGCAGGGAACAAGAACAAGCTGTGAAAAGGGTTTGGGAAGAGAGAAGTGGAAAGAGCAAAGATGTTGGGAGAAAGACAACAATAAGCTGGGTCTGTACATGTCTTCAAGTCCTGGCCATTCTCCTGATGAAGAGCTGCTCGATGAAGAGCTGCTCTATCTTTACAAGCATGGGTTCCCTCCACATTGTTACTCGGCGTGTGGTTGAGGAGGCAGGGAGGAGAGGAGCGACTGCTGCAAGGGACAGCAGAGAAAGGCTTTCAAGATGGCTTTTCCTCCTGTGCAGCGCAAGGGTTAGCATTGCGACCTGGAAGGCAGAGGCTGTCCATCTGCAAAGCTTCAGCAGGCAGCGCAGCCCATCAGCACGTTTAATAAAAACTTCTTTGTACAACTTTGCCTGTCTGTTGCATGACTTATTGCTAATGAAATAGTGACCAGGAAGCAAAGAGAATTGCTAACAGGGAAAACAGAGCAAGGGCAGTGCAAGCCAGTGTCTTGCGGGTATGACTAAATTACACCGAAATGAACATCTGGCAGCAACAGCCAGGCAGAAGGGACACGGTTGCTATAGAGAAACGATAAATTTAGGACCGTAACAAATCTGCTGCCTTGGTTACAATTTAGTACTTTTTTAAGGCCGATGAGAGGAAATCACTATCTCTTCATTTGTAGAGCTGTGTGCTGTTCTGCAGACATGAATAAAACATGACATTATTTCCTGGTCTTTTCAGTAGCTCCTGTAGGACTCCTCTACGTAGCTGGGCTTGAGCATCAGCCTTCAGGTGTTAACAGCTGAGTCTTTGCGGGCTGGCCTGCTCAGCCACCCTGCAGACCTGCTTTGAGTCCTTCCACCTGACCTCTATCGCAGTGTGATTTATGTTACCAACACCAAAACTACCTTTGTTGCTGTTGCAAAAAGAATAGGCTGATTATTATCTGTTCCTTCTAAAAGATGGAAGAAGAACAAAAGTGTTGGTTTAGTTCCCTTTTCGTTTGTTTGTTTTAAATCCACATGCTGATATGCAACAGCTGCATAACATACAGCAAAGCCAAAACAGCTGTGAGGGGCAGGGTAGGGAACCCTGTGATAAATGATGCGTCTGTGATGAGTTACACCACTGCAGAGACACTACAGCAATCAGCAAGACCTTCAGCAGCTGGAGCACAACTATTTACCACTGATGTTAAATGCAAATTCCCTAAATAGGGAGCCAAGCAGGTTGTATAAACACAGGGACCAGCACCCAGGCGTAAGCGTGTTTGCATCTATCGGCTTCTGCATGCAGAACTGTGTTTGGTGCTGGTGCTTACCAGCTTGAGTTGTAACCCTGATGTTACACTTCTACTGTGAGACTCAATGACAGGATTTGCTCCTTGCTTGCAAATAAGCCCCTCACAGACAACATGCTTGCATGTGCTGCCTTCCCAGGAAACTGGCTGGAGAGTCGGACCCTGAGACAGCACGGGTTTGCCCATCTCCTGCCAGGCTGGGCTGTCTGGGTGTCCAACACATGGAGAGCTTCGCTGCCTCTCAAGGACTGTGTTCATTCTCTGCCTTTGCAAATTCCTGCCATTTCATGCCAGATAAAATGCTTTTCTTGCCCTTGCTGTGCATATTCTGGTCCTAAGAGGGGCAGCTTTAGTCCTCTATGTGGTTTCCACCCCTGCCTGAGGAAATCTCACCTGTGTTCACCATGTCATGGGCAAACACACCCCACCTCTCCTAGCAGCCAAGGAGGGAAAGTGCATGCCTCCAGACAGGGACTGTTTGGGCAAAGGAGGAAGAAGCCAGAAACCACTACCTAAGGGCTGCCGGTTTGAAATATGATGGTCAGCCTTTTCCCCACTGCAATCGACTCAACCTGTTTCTCCCCGCTCCCTAGTGATGGGAGGTTTCAGCTGTATTTTTCTTGTGCCAGGTGAAGACGAGATTGGTGGACCCTAGGGGAGGTAGGGGTCAGTCCTCAGCTGGCCTCCTCCCCCAGCCATGGTAGGTCTGCTGGCTGCTCCTGCCCTGGGTGTGTGGTGAGGTAGGGCTGCAGCCTCCAGAGTGGCTGGTCTCTAGAGGACAGCATGGCCACTCAGAAGAGACAGGGGGCCAGTGGGATTCTCCCCGTTGAGGTAAGAGGATGGACTTGTTAATGATGCTGGTGACTTTATTGCCTTCTTGGCTGCTTGCTGATGGTAATGTGAGGGCTTGGAGCAGATGACTGGCAGGGGCCAAGGAGGGAGAAGTCTGCAGTGGGGCCGCCCTTGGCTGGACAGGGTGCTCTGAGGAGGCCCTGTGGTCAAAGGGCAGAGGTGATGGCAGAGCAGCAAAGGCTCCCCTGCCATGGCCAAAATGAAGTTGCAAGAGATGCTCCCTTGGAGAGATGGGTCCTTGAAGAGGGGCCAGGGGGAGCCCTTGCCCCAGGGCTGAGAGAATCAGGTCTTCCTTGGGGAAACCTGAGTGTAGCTGTGGAGTGTGGCTTCCCTCAAGATGTGTTTGTGCATCCATTGGTTCCCCTTGGCTTTTGCTTATGTTTCAGATGTGGCAGGGTTTGCATATGATACCTGTGAGTCCCAAATGACTTGAAGAGGCTGTTTAATTTCTGTGCAGTTATATTAGTTGCTTATGATAATCATTCTGCAAATCATGTTCTGCCTTTGTCTATAAGCAGCAAACCCACACAGATCCCACCTGACTTTGCTAGTGGATCTGTGTTCTGTATGCTTGAGGTTAGCACCTGCTCAGCTGTGGAACAAGGGCAGTGATGGCTACTTTCCTTTGTGCTCCTGGTGATTTTTAGAAGAAATAAGTATAATCCAAATTTTTCTTGGTATGCTGAGGCTTCCGAAAGCAGGAGTTTTCTGTGGTGCTGCTGTGGGTCACTTGTGTACTATGGGCTCTAGGTCTGGCCTTAGTTGTAACACCTCTCGTACACCATTTCTGTTGACTTTGAAACAATGCACTGTGAAACATCGACATATGCTCTTACGTTTTGGGATGTGAAGAAAGGCTCCATTTCAGTCTTTGCTGCTTTTTCAAAACAATGCTTAGGGAAAACAAAAGAACAAAACATTCCTATACACTGGAAGCTACGATTGAATTTGCTCTTAACCGCTGCACCACAGTGGCTGGGGTATAACCTGCCTGTAAAACTCCCCAGCTGCTCTAGCTCTTTTCCTGTCGGAAGGTTGGCCATAGAATAAATTAAGAGTACAAAACTGAAACCAAGATGTGAAATTAAACTTTTATTAAAGTAAAATCAGGTCCTGGATTTATTTTAAAGAGGGAGGCAATAAAAGTGAACATATAAAAAATTGTAATTTAAAATAACATACATTCTTTTTATGTCATTTCTCTGTTTTCAGTTTTATTGGTACAACTGAATTATATTTGCTTAAGTTGCATACTTGTGTTTTTCCAACTGTGATGGTGGCTTTTGTGTTTGATGCACTTCACTTTTGGGATGCTATGGAGAAAGAAGGGGGAATATACTGGAAAAATGAAAACCACAGAGAGCTCATTACAACACCCCAGTTCGCCGCCATCTGGCACCAGCACTTCTTAGGGCTGCCCAGAGGTCTCCATATTTCACTGCAGGGGAGGAAGCCTTGGGCTTCTGTCCCACCATGGGGTGTCCTGCCGCTCCAGGCACTGCCCAGTCCTTGTGAGAAGGCAGCTGCCTGCACTGTGGAGAACCCACCACTGTCATGCAGATTGTCTGAGACCTGGCCCCCTTGGAGTGTTTTGTATATGACACAGGGGCAAGAGGGAGAAGGGACAACTGTGTGGGCAAGGATTCCATTTGCAGGTATCAGGACTATTTAACTATTATTACATAATTGGTGAGGTTCAACGCCCAGAACACCATTTCTCTCTACTTCAACAGCAACGGTAGCAGGAGAAAAGCATTTGGATTATACTGAATTGCATTACCTGTTGATATCATTGGTGTGTATTGCTTGACTTCACTGAAAGTAAAATAGAAGGTCTTCCTTCTTGCTTCAGGATCTGCTGGGGTAAGGAGGGAGAACCCTCATTTCCTTTCTGAATTCTTCTGAATGAATTATCTTTGCAGTGAAGAAACTATGATTCCTGTACAAGAGCATTTTCCAGTGTGCTCTCTGAGGAAGGCTGGAGGACAGGGAGGAGCAAGCATGTAAAGTGGGCAAGGTGCAACTTGTACCCAAACCAGATTTTGTTTGCCATGGAAAGGCAAAAGAATCACCTAAATGGAACAGAAAATGGACTTTGGAAAAAGTATTTACCTCTACTTGCACAGTTTGCACATTTTCTCTCTCCATCCCATTCATCTGCAGAACTGTGATCTCAATCCTGCAACTACCAAGCCCCTTCAATTGCCATTGTCTTTGTCAGTTTTTCACCTCTTTGCAACTTAAAATTGCCCTATTTCTATGAAGTGTTGCCTTGCAAAGGCAATATATTTTAAATTATGTATTAAATTTAAATATATTTATAAATTTAAATATATATATTAGGACAGGTTTGCTCCATGTGGGTACAATACTGGGTTTTTTTCTCTGAATTTCTTCTGCAGATTACATCAGCAGAAAAAATTTTTGTGCTTCTGGTGGCAGCTTTCTTTTTTGGACGTTAGGGACATTAACTGGGTCTACACTGGCAAAGCTGTGCAGGTGTTTTCATACAGGACAACAATTTTCTCTATCGTTGGTTCTCCTGGCATTTGATAAATTCAAAGAAAACAATTTATTGATTTTGCCCAGTTTATAAAGCTGGAAGGAAATAGTTTACATTATTTCAGCCAGTCAAAAGATGAGATTTATAGTCCAGCATCCTGACTTAGAACTGTCCGCTCTGGCGTACTCAAGATTCATCAGCTGGAAAATGAACCTACAGCAGATCTGTGCTCATGCTTCCTGATGTGCCTGGTGTAGACCCTTCTCTCCTAGGGTAAAGCTGCATACTTAGTAGTAGTCTTAATTCACATCGAGGTAGTCTACATGGAGAATTAATACAAATTAGCTTCAGTAATTCAACCATTGTATTGGTAATTCATTCTCTAGTTTATTAGACATAGTTAATGTCTCTGTGGATAAAATGTTAAATTATCTACCCTGGAGCTATTGTTTCTCAAAAATTGCGCAGTCGAGCACTCGCCTGCAAAGCCGATGTTCCCCTCTGGCATTTGGGAATGGGCAAGGTTATTATTTTGACAACAGGATCCCATTCTTGCCTGCCCCACTGCCATTGCCCTCTGGCTCTTCCACTTTGGGATGAGAGACGCAAAGGATGCATCTGCTACAATGCTGGGGCAGAACAGAGGGGGCTAAAGCTCTTGGGGTTTCTCTGCCGTTACCAGCATATTGCCATCTGGAAATCACTGAGGGAGCCTGTTAATTCAATTTTATTACTGTATATTTTAAAGACTGTCAGATAAACCCAGGGCTTTGGGACAGGTCTTCATTTTAGTTTAGTCTAAATCAAAATAAATAATAAAAGTCTCATGAAGATGTACAGGCACTGTGAGATAGTTATCCAACCTGACATGATGAAAAAATAAACTAATGATGTTTTATAGGCTCATGAAAAAAATACTTACTTACCTCATATGACTATGCCAATAAAGTTTTAAACAGATTAAAAGTGAAGACAGATGCCAGTGTTCATACCAATCAATGGTCATATATATAAAAAAAAAAAAACCAAAAAAAAAGAGAGAGAAAAATACAATTATTTCAAATTTAAGCTCACCAAATCTGACATAAATACATTAATGTCTGGTGCTACAGATTTGCCAAGTCCCTTGAGATCGTTGAAGAAAAATCATACAAATGTATATTAGGTAAGATTTTGGATCAGAATATGCAGTTTAGGAATGCAAGTAAACCTGAAATGAGGCTATTTCAGTCTGTGCAGTTATGTGTATGTGTTTAAAGTTACATCTTATATGTCAGTAGTGGTTACAGCAAGGTTTTGCTCACCAAAAAGAGAAAGGACTTGCAAAGCGAGCATGTGAACCCAGCTGAATGGAGTTGAATACAATGGTGAGTACAGGTACATTTAAGTGTTCAAGTGTTTTAAGTGTTTATCCAGGAAGTATAATTGACTAGGAAAATTGGCAGATGTGAGCAAATCCTCTGCCTAGCACAGAATTCACAAAGTCTGTGCTGTATGCCAGAAACAACTAGTTTTGATTGCTTCTTAGATGGGAATTTTGGCACAGAACTGACAGAACTGTACTTCTGCTGTAATTTGCATCCCCTGCTTATAAAAAAAAAAAAAAAAAAAAAAAAAAAAAGAAAATAAAAGAAAAGAAGAGCTAGGTTGGTAGCTCCAACACTACGAAATTTTGGAATCAAAATTTACCACCTGGATAGCTCCATAATGAAAACACCCACGTTTTGTCTATACAGCAGCCGTCAATGCAGCAACAAGGGTGGTGACAGCTCAGGGTGGCTTAAGCCCAGGGCAGAGTCCAGGCATGAGTGCACACATACAGATATGGGCATAAAATTGGTACCAGGAAGGGAAGAGTACCAGGAAGAGTTCACTAGAAAGACAGAGATATCTAAAAATGACCAATTTGGCACATTTGTGGTACTGAGTCCCATAAAAGCACATATCTTGCCTTGCAGCGTATCAGCACTATTAGCCTTTCTGCAATAGACCACACCAAATAGCTAATGAATTTCCATAAGGCAACAATTCTTGATGGCTCTGAGAAAGGACTGCTAGCATTCTGCCACGTCCTTGCTGAGGGCTTGCAAAGTCCTGCAGTTGTGGATCACTGGCTTTCCTTGTTTTCCTGGATGACAAACTGATGGTGCATTAAGAGGCTGTTTAAAAATGTTTACCCTGGTCTCCCACAAAAGTTAACCCATGATGTGCAAATATCAAAAGCGGGAGAGGATGTGGTCTGGGTATCATGAAGGAGCCTGGACAACTGCCTCGGGAGAGGCTGGCATTCTCGGTAAGACACAGGTAATCTTAACACCATGGAGAAACCTAGAGCTGAACTTCAACTTTGAAGGAGCTAAGCTTCTCTTAGTAGTGTACTCGGGAGCAAGCATATTTCAGCTCCCCAGTAGTTCTGGCTGGGAAAGACCCCTATATCTGATCTATATCTGGGATGAGTTTTTCATAAGTCAACATGTTTCTGATGATGACAATATTATTTTCTCCCTAACTCGTTTATTTTAAATCAGACTTACAAACTAGTGTGTAAAACAATGTGCAGAAGTTGCCTAAGGTGTTCCTGGCCATGGGAGATCTGTAGTTGGCTTTTATTTTTTTTTAAATCAGATGAGAAAATATTTGAGCAGCCATGAACGTGATCAAGGCTAACTGCTATGCAAAAGGACTGCTTTCAGAGAAGAGTACTCAACGGAGCTCAACAGGAATAGAAGGTGTGAGCTCTGTTAGGTGATTCAAATCTATTGGGAAAAGACTGGCGGTGCTTATGATCTTACATCTATTTTTTTAAATTATTATTTTTTACTTTTTTATTATTATTTTTTACTTTTTTTAACCTCTTCCCTTCCCTTAAAAAAATAAACCTCAAAACCAAAAGAAGAGACAAATGAGCAAAAGAAAAACCAACCAAGAAAAAAAAAGGAACAAAAAAAATGTAACCCAGAAGTGCAATAAAATACATCAGCATACGCAGTAAGCAGAGACTGGAGCAGAAGCCTGCCTGGTAGGTTCTGGGTTAAGCCTATAAATCAATACAATGGGTTTTCAGGCTGGCATATGAGCTTCTTGGTCCCTCCCCTCCTTCACACACATGTACTCATTGGCCACCCTGAACTAAAGTGGATGTCTCTGGCCCCTTTCCCAGGCATGCCAGTAACTGTAAGTGCTAAACAAGGGTACAGTTTGGTCTCCTTCTTTCCTCAGCCACTTTCAGAAAGATTCCAACCTTTTCATTGTTCACAGCTACAGGAAAAGCTGTCTACGTGCTTACTGGCAGAGCGAGCATCCCCAACTCCTAGCACTTGAGCTGACTGATGAAACCGCGCCTGTGTCCTACCAGCCGTGCTGGAATGATATACGGGACAAGGGAGTCTCTGTCTCCTCACTGGCTAAAAGCAGTCTGAAAATATAGTAAATCTTCATTTAACTCTAGGTCAAAGGTCATCTTATGACTACAATGAAAGTTAACTCACTTTAAAGCCAGGTCGTGCAGGTTTGAATACGAAAAGTTATTGACAAACTAATGGATGACAGAGTATTTGCTTAAATTGCTAGACTTCTCTGTTCTTAAAATGCATTTGCTATTATTGCCACCAAAGATTGCAGCCAAAGATCAGTTTGATGTTATTCAGTTTTCTGAAATGAGTTTAAGGAGTTTAAGATTAGCACAAAAGTTTTAATCATAATTAGCAAGGTGCTGGTTTTTTTTTGTTGTTGTTGTTGTTTTTTTTTTTAACTTGACTAAATGCCTTTCACAGTCTTTGTCTTCATTTTCTCATTGCCTGTATACTATACAGCAATCATAACATCTCATAGGAAAAACCGAGCAACCTGGTCACTACTTTTGTCAGTGTACCCTAGAAAAGTTCCAGCTGGGGTTGGTAAACTTTTTCCATCAGTTCTTTTAGTGTTCATCATGATCCGGAGGAACCTTGGCCAGAGAAGGAGGAGAAAGATTCCCAGTTCATTTAACCTTAGGGCTTTCTGGAGGCATATCAACAGGAGTATTTATTACTGCTATTTAGTTTTAATGGCCTCACTAAAGGCCAGCAACTCCTCAAACGTTTTGTGGGGCACTAGCCCAACCATGAGTAGTGCAATGTCTGTGACAAATTCTGATGTGAATTCAGCCTGCACAGGACAGTTCACTATAAACATTAATTCATTGGCTTCCCTTTTGGCAGTTGTCTTTATCTCTCTCATGGATTGAGCCAAAGGATCTGCTCCAAAGGTCCCAAGCTCTAAGACTTTTAAAGTCACCATACAAACACTGCAGTTCAGGCCCATCTCTTAATCACCACTGGCCTAGGCAAGAACTAGGAAATGCGACCATGTGACACAAGGCTGCAACATCAGAAAAGATGGTTCTCAGAAAACAGCTGGGAAAAACCTTCAGTTGAAAAGAAGAACTAGCTCTTTGGGGTGCCCTTCTCTCCCTGTCCTGAGTGACCAAGGGTGTCACCTCACTCAATAAGCCCTTCAGTTTCATTGAAGTCGCTCCTAGGTTTGCTCTACAAGGCTATAACTCATACCATAGTTCCACTGCCAACAAGGTACGTAGCCCTCAAGAAGAGATTTTCTCTCATGGCAAAATTGCTCTTTCCATACAAAAGCAAGGGTCCAAATCCAGCAGCTATGCTAATAATTGGCTCTGAAACAAAGACGATCCATCAGTTTTTCCAAACTGACTCTTCCAAAGTTTTGGGATGCCCTCCTTGCTTCATGTTATGTCTTTTTTCTTTTCTTTCTTTTTTTTCCCTTTTAAGTAATTGAGTCTGACTAGTACTAGCTACTCTGATTTACTTTTTGGTGGTTTGTTGAGCTTAGCTTGGGTTATGTGTTGTTTTATATGAAAATATAATTTTTTCTGTGGGAGCTGTGTTACAGTTATGAGGTTTTAATGGGCCCTGGCAGAGCAATCATGTCCTGGAGCACAACAGGGTTTGCTTTGGGCCTTTATTTCAGTCTTTCTAAGCTACAGCTTGAATATGCGTTCTTTTGACGTATGGGTTTACCTCTGTCCCATCGCTTTTGCCAGTTTTTGTTTCTGTTTTGCAAGGCTGAGAAGTTTAGTAGGATTTCTGCCATGCAGAAGTATGGCCATGTAGAGTCCCGAAGCAGCATTGCCTGTGGTTTCTTGATCAATACTTTTTTGTGTATTTGAATTTGTTAACGCAAATAGATTATACTGTTTCTTTGCTCCTTCTCAGGCTTCTTCTGTTGCTGTTCATTAAAATCATAGAATCATTCAGGTTGGAAGAGACCCTTGGGATCATCAAGTCCAACCATCAGCCCCACTCTACAAAGTTCTCCCCTACACCATATCTCTCAACACTACATCCAATCTACTCTTAAACACAGTCAGGGATGATGACTCCACCACATCCCTGGGCAGCCCATTCCAGTGCCTGACCACTCTTTCTGTGAAAAATATTTTCCTAATGTCCAGCCTAACCCTACCCTGCTGCAGCTTGCAGCCATTCCCTCTCGTTCTATCGCTAATTGCCCTTGAGAAGAGACCAGCACCTACCTCTCCACAATGCCCCTTCAAGCAGTTGTAGAGAGTGATGATTTTATATATCATAAATGATGATATATAAATGACTATATATAAGTGATTTGATATATAAATGATTTTATATGTTATAAAGATTTGTTCAAAAAATCAACATGCCTGGGCTGTCCATACATGAACACTTTGTCCTGATCTGTATTGTAACTTTTTGTGATCTATGGTCCTAGGCACAAGGAACTGGCAAGGAAGTGCCTGAAATTGTGGTTTGGCTGCAGATACCTGGTTTAGAGTCCAGACTCTATTAAGTGGCATTACAGACAATAGGCCAGATCAGTGCAACTCCACTGGGTTTTGATTCGATGACCCAAAATTCATGTCAGCTGAGAATCTGGCCCATCATCTTATTTATCATTGAGATGAACTTGCAGAGAGAGGTATTATCTTTTATTGGATCCTCTTGATTTATTTGAATGGGGACAGGGAGGAGGGGAAGAAGGTTTTGGGCATGCAAGTTCTTTTTCAGGGAGAAGCATCTTTGTGAGAATGCCACAGAAATTGTTATTACAGTCTATCTGCAGCAAAAAGACTTTCAGAAAAGATGTGCATGGAAAAAAGTGTGAATAATGATGAAGCACTGAGCTTCATCATTCCCTGCACTTAGTCCTCCCCTTTTGTCTTAGCTGTGTTACCTGGGGAAAAGAATTGTGGCCATCTCTCTCCAGATCTGACAGTCTCCCATGCAGCTGGTCCTGTTTCTTCCTGAAGCTGATCTGTTCGTTAGGGTCAGTATGGACTCTGGTCTTGCCTCCCTGGGACTGCTACTCTCTTCCCTTGAACGAAGAGGGTGTGCAAACCCATCATGGTGAGTTTACGTAAATGGGCTGGGGCATGGGTCTTTACCCTCTCCACCAGGTCCCAAGACAAGTCTTGGTTTGTTGAGCTATTACGGATCCAGCACCGCTGTTTGTGTTTTGCAAGTAACGGAACACAATTAGAAAGGATGAATTTGTATGTACTATCAGAACTATTAACTTATGACCTCTTCAAAAGGGACTTGAGAAGAAGATGACCAAGACTGAGTGAGTGGGCAGTGCTCAGCCTCCCTCCATGGGCCTGGGTTCAGCTGTGGTGGCGCCACAGAGAGCTTTTCCTGAGGGCATGGTGAGGTGAGGGTTGCTCTCTCTTTTTTCCAGATAGAAATGCCAGGTCAGCTTGTGTGAGCACCAGGTATAAGTGTATGATTTTGGCTGTGAGTACAACTGATATGGCAGACCCCCGTGAAGCAGAGATGGCAACACTGCCTTTCAATGCTTGCATGCAGCAGGTGCTGGGAGTCCCAGCACTTATCCCCCCCAGCACTTATCCCCGCCTTATCCCATGCATAAGGCGGGATTTTCATCAACCTCCTCAAGCAAGGAAACCCTTTCCTCAGCTCCCCTAAGAGCACAAGAAACCAGTGCCTTGTCTGGGATCTTCATCGGCCACTGCCGACTGGTGTCCCAGCTGTGCCTGGGCCAGGGTCTACTGAAGATTTACAACCCGGTCTGTCAGCATGAATGCATCCCACCTTCTTCTTCATGATTTCAGACACCCTGGTGGGGATTGCTGCTGAGACCATGCTTAGATGTCTTCTCCGAATTGGCAGAGAGTGTAATAGGTGAAATGATGAACAGAGCCCAGCCTTAAGCATGGAGGGTACAGGGTATAACAGAAGGAATAAATCTTTGTCCCCGCTTCCTGACCAGATGCACCATAAGCCTGACAGACTTATGATTTTATATGGAGAGCAACATATGCTACAGTTTTTATTTCTCTAACCATTAATCAAAGGTATTTTGTATAAACAGCATAATTGCCAGCTCTGGCCAGCATGGGTGGGCTGACAGAAAGGCTTTGCAGTTCTCTACAACACAGATAATGCAGACACCAGCCCTGGTAGCCAGCAGCAGCTGTAAGGACCATACGCCAGCACTAGTGGGTGTGCGTGGCTGCAGACCAGGGTCCAGCCTCAGCTCTGGCAGAGGCGAGCAAAGCCACATTTATAGCTAGACCAGTGTACCACTGCTAGGGCTGAGAATATTAGTGTTTGAACAGAGACAAGCCCTCTTGCATCTGCCTGTGCTTTGTGGTTTACAGCCCTGGTTATGTCTGCTCATTTGGTTGTGATACAAAGCCTGTGAGTTTCCTTTTCTTAGTTGGGCCAAACAACATAAAACTGCAGTGAAGACAGCTTAGTGCACATTAGCAGGTAACGTATTTCCCACCACCCAAAATATGGCTGGAAATTAGAAGCATTAAGAGAAATTTCCCTTTGTGCTGGTGGCCAGGGGATGATGGGAGCCAAACTCTGGGTGTGGAGGCGGGTGCAGTGTTTGGGCAGCAGGGTGCCTGTTGGCAGTGAGCCAGGAAGGAAGTCCTGGGATGGAAGTCTTTCCATGGGTCTTCCGAAAACCAGGTTACAGGTCCTTTCAACCTCATGTGAGTCTGTGGGAGAGGAACAGCCATATGGGCTGGGCTGCTGTATGGGTGCTAGAGCAACTTTCTCTGGAGGACAGGGAGCTTTTGGGCTCTGCCAGGGTGCCTGCTGTGAGCAGAAGGTGCTTGGAAAGCTTCTGGGGAGACAGCAGGAGAGGACAACAAAGCTTCACAGCATCAGAGTTGCTTCTTGAAAGTAAAACATTTTATTGTCCAGTTTTATGCTGCTATTTGGCATGGTAATCGTTCATCTCAAAGGACTGTTTCAAGGCTACTGATGCCAGGTGATGTGAAGCTGCAGGGAGGCCAGGACTCTGGTGCCAAGGTGATTTTGAATAGCAGCCAGTGTGAGCAAGAATTGCCAAGGTGATAATAAAACGCTGCTTCTGAAGGCACTTCCAGAAATTAGCAATCCATTTTAATTTTAAGAAGTCTGACAGCTTTGTAAGGGTAATTTCTAGAGCACTGTGATAGATCTACCAAAGAGCAGATGCTCTGATTCTCTTCTCCGGAAAATATTCTTTGAAGAATTGAAAATACCTGACCAATGGTAGGATTAATGCACAGATGGACCAGAAAGTACCATCCGTATTATAATGTCAAAAATCATGCATTTTTGTTAGTACTATCGTCATCTTTTGGGAACGATCCTATCAACTACAGATTATCTCTTGACTCCTGTACTTACCAAAAGCCCATCAGTGGCAAACAAGGCTAATGTGAGGTATGAAATACACTACCGGGTCAGCTATTCTCACCCTGCCTAATTCCAGCTGTTATACAGAGTTAGTCTGTTTTGGGAGTATCAGTTCTGCTACATTTAATTTCCCTAGAAATCATCATAAAAGCAGAGGACAAAGGGAAATTAATTCAGCCATACATTTTTTTTCCAATACAGTTGTTCTTGTATGTTTTCTGCTTAATTTGGGTGGCTTTAAAAGGTTACAGAGAGCCTTGGGTATACCAAGAGTGGTTGATGCCAAGTACCAAATTTCACAGCCAAATCTTGGTGCCCAAAAACTTGAGAATTTTACATCTGGATTTTTTATTTAGCCAGTTCTAGAAGTAAATTCCTTTCTTCCAAACTTGCCCTGGAACCAGGCTTGCATTCCTCAGCACCTAAAAATTTAGTGCTGGTTACTTCGTGAAGAAAACAGATTTATATTTTGCTGGTCTTGAAGTGACTGATTTGCTGAACACCAGATGATAGAATTTGCCATAACAAATTGTTGGATCAATGATCTAACATGCCAGTATGCTGTTACTGACAACATGTGATGATTCAAAGGCAACAAACATATCTTGCTGTGCCATCTCTTAGGGGAATAATTTCTTCCTGACACTTCTAGTGATCATCTTACACCATGAAGCATGAGATTTGATTACCGATACTTTAGCATGCATAACTACAAAGGTTGTTATTTTTAATGGAGTGGACAGCATGTCTCACGAGAGATATAAACACATCATGCGCATTTGAAATGCGGTTGTTGTGATTTGGCTGATTCTAATACAGAGGCTTTGCACAATTAGATTAGCTGATGAAAACACAGCATTGCTCAACAAATCAGCAGGATCCATAGTTAACATTTTTCAAGAAGTCTCTATGTAAGGTAGTTATTTTTCACTTCAGTAATAAATCTACCTTGAGTAGCAGCAATTTCTGCTGAGAATGTCCAGGTTAGGAACAGCAGCAGAGTTGGATGTACAAGAAATGTTAGTTTTGTATGTCTTGAAGTGACAATTGCAACGATGGGGCGCTATGATTTGGAGTGACATCAGTTAAGTAATGAATTCTCCATCACTCTTTTGGCCTTCTCTTCCACAGTGGTAATTTTGGCCAACTACCTTGCAAATCAGAAGGATTGGTCTTCCATGAACATTTTCTCCTGGTATTTATAACCACTCCTTCAAAAGTCAGTATGGGCTGACTTCAGTCTTTGCATAGGTGTTTCAGAAGCAACAACATGCTAGAGTCACACACTGCCTCAGGAATTTTCTGGTTTGCATGTACATGTTGTACAAATGCTCTGTCTCAGATTAAACAGTCAGATTTACTCTAAACTCAAAGGCTGCAAAAGTAACCTTCAAAGAAGTAACCTTTCTCTGGTTGTTTTTAATTTGATTCTGAAGTTTCATATGAAATGAAAGAGCTAAAATAACTTCAGAATGCGCTATTAGCACAAGTTAAACCTATTTTTCTCCTACTCTTTATGAATGATTTTAGAGCGCAGACTGTGGGATTCTCTGCTGAATGGCACTCTTACACAGGGTGACAGTAAAGGTGAGGACTTCTGTCACATTTGTTCCCATACCTGGTTCTTTAGTTCAACTCCCCAGAGTCAATTCAAAGCTATTTACAGCCCGAGTCCTGGATTTACAGCCTATCTGGTATGCCCTGCACATAAAGCATGTACACTGCTTTTGTGATTAAACTTAGTATTTTCACAGTGAATTGTTTCTCTGAAGCATCTGTTCCTGTTACTGGAGGGATGCTTTTCCCTCTTGCACAATAACACCACTGAAAATTCAGTATAGGGCTATAAAGGGTGTATATATATATAGGACTATGTAGGGTATATAATCTTGGTATAGGGCTATTCTTTGACAGATATGTGTCTGAATTCTGCCCTCCCCTTATTTTAAGATTCAAGAAATTTTTAAATGATGCTGAACGTTTGACTTATTCTTTGTAAACTGCTGAATGCATATCATGGACAGAAAGTGAGAAAGTGTAAATTCTTGTTAACAGTGATGCTTCAGAAACTGGGCGGGCTTCTTTTGTCAGTACTTTCTGTTTAAAATGAGCTTTTGAGTGTCTAAGTGGCACTTTAAGCTAACAGACAAATCCAAAGAATATGGGGAACCTTGACCGCTAAAAATCCTCCTGTTAATGTTCCCATTGATCTTCAACAGAAGGTAAAATCGTTTAGTGTTTGGGCTAGTTCCAAGCCCAGAAGGATATATTTCCTTTTCATCTCTTCTTCTCAGACACAAGATCCAAATAGGAAAATCCTACATAGTTCACTCCTATCCACTCTGATTTCAGCCACAACCTTACAGCCAGCTACAGTTACTGTGGTTCATAGCACCCTTTTCATGGCCCCTCTTCTGCCTGGCCTATCCTCAAACACTTGAAACACTTGAATAGATTAAGTTATTTTTAAAAAATATTTTTAAAAAATCACCTTTTTCCTTGGTCTTATCACTGGACCATATAGCAAGGAGGGAAACTGTAGGTCCACAGCTGAGCTCCCACAGCTGAACCCTCTTCAGTTCCTTTTCAGAGCTGAATGTGTGTGGAACTGACTGCTCTCTACCAACACAGGTTTTTGGACCTTCAGTTTCAGTGAAACTAAATAGAAGTTACAAGCTGCCTACTCTTAAATATTTATGTAGTTTAAACGAGCAGGTTTTTCTCTCTCTTCGCCCCCAACCTCCCTTGTTTTTTGATGGCTTTCTTGCTTAGTGCTTTTTGGATCCAGTCCCTGCATTTATAGATCCCAGGGGAATATTTTACCCACATGTCTGCCTACCCACCCCACCTTTTGATTTTCACAGAGACCTGTAGCAGTGATTGCATTTATAGTGTGGCAAAACGGAATTTAAAAACAAATTGAATCACACCTTGTGGCCACCACAACTCAGTCCAAATGCTGCAAGTATGAGAACCTTAAGTTATTATGCAGAAACCCTTATTTTCTTCAAATATGCAGACCAAATGTTCTGTGTCTGTTTCACCTTTCCTTCATTTCACCTTATTTAAAATTAGAGTGACAATGGATATAGAACATGCCTGTCTGCCTATGTCTGGCAGGATTTGGTTCATCTATGAATTCATACTGTTTTTTTTAATATTGTTGATAAGTGATGGCTTTATTTATAGACCATCTAGGGGATACAAAAGATGCATTAAGCCTTACACAGTATAATCAATGCAGTGGCCGAGCTCAAATTCATACACATTTACCAATAAACCGATGTTGCAAGATGTATGCAGAGAATTAGGAAAAGCCAAAATTTAAGACATCTTGTAACCACATTTCTTTTCCAGACTGAATGTTGAGATGAGGTATTTATATTTATCTAAAGTAAGCGAGAAGTAAGGAGAGTGGTGTTAAGACACACTACTTACAATGCCCTTCTAGACAGTTTTTTTTTAGTGGGCAGTGGATGGCCCATTGAAGGACCCTGTGCTTTACTCTTGAAAGGGGATTTGTGTGCTTCTGGACCACCAAAGCAATATTGGATGGTAATTATTCTCTCCTGGACAGAAGTGCTATTGAGTGATTGCTAATATGAATCATCTCGCCCTGTGTTATCACTCAAACTTTCCCAGTTCACACCAATAAACTTTCTCATACTTACTACAGCAATACCAACAACCACAGGGGAAAAACCTGGTCTTTTGCACTGGAGCATAGTTTTAAAAGCAACAAGCCTCTCTGCCTGCACCCATGTGGTTTAGTGTTTTGGATTGTTTCATTAACCGCTCTTTTGACAGCTTCTCAGTTTAACAATGGGTAGGGCTACAGCTGCAATAGGCGTCTCTTAAATTCTCCCTGATGTGAAGAAATCACACAGCTCCTCTGCTGTCTCCTTACTATGAAATGCTGCTTCTAATCCCTGGTAAATCAGCTGATTTGCTAAAAGAATTTCTAGTTATTTATTTTTATATCTTTCATTATTGGCTGTTCATAATCACTCTCAGCCTTCCTAAATTTCATGCCCTGATATTTTATTTGTTCCAGTTCAGATTCCCTTTCTATTGGCTTCAGTTGGACTGGGTTTTCATTTTTTGAAAGGCACCTGTTTGGCTTGAACAATATCTTGCCATTTAACCATTTTATTGCTTTCCCCCATACTTTCCTGCCTCGTTCCCCCATGCATGCCTCTCTTTCTTTCTCTTTTTTTTTTTTCTTTTTTGTGCTCTCCATGATTACATTCAAGTTTCTTTAAATAGCTTCCATGCTGAGTCTAAAGATTTTAATTTCCTTACTTCTGCATTTACAATATTTTTAATATCTACCGCACTTAAGCACAGAGTTTCCCTTCCATGGTGCCTGTTGACATGATGAGCTCCCTCTTGGGATGCCGAACTACAGCACGGCTTCAGTTGCAAGGGCCAGGTCCTCCCTGACCACCTTCTGGTCACTACTGTCACCTCTCACCTCTGCTCCAGTGTGGCCCAGTGCTTGGATTAATAAACCTGGTGGAAAACTGGCCAGGGAAGAAAACAGAAGGGAGTTTTCTGCCAGTCTTGGTAGAAGGCACAAACAGCTCCTGGTGCAGGACTTGCAGTAGTTCAGTGTTTCCTGTCTGACTCGGTGGACTAGGGTTGGGCATGGTTTCAGCTCCTGCCTGTGCCTGCACAGTACTCAAAGATAGATAGAAAGCTGTGGGATCACCTGATGTATTTGGGAGCATAATAAAACTTGATAAGGCAAAATCCGTATTCCTCATAAGAGCTGCAGTTGGACTGCTGGTTTAAGGAGAACAGGGACATCTTAGGACAGGAAATTCTGTGAGAAACTCTGAGCTGGAAGGAGCAGCTTCAATCCTGTCTGCAGGGATCCCACTGGTAATTACCTGTACTGTACCCAGACCATAACGGGCTTTCATGGGGGCACAGTAAGCCAGTTGCAAGGACTGCTCCAACTAATAAAAGCAAAAGATTTGGTTTGCAGGCGGACTAAATGGGATCAGAAGATCTGAAAAAAAACAAACCCAGAAATCAGTGACATGCTGGCTGTTTATTTTTATTTTCCTTTTCCATCAGTGTTTTCTATTTTTTCTTACTACTAGACTGTAAGTCATTACCCTCCAGGGGAAAAAAAAAGTGTGTATTTTAAATCTCCTTTTGTATTACTCTTATTACAATGTGTTTGGGTTTTTTTCTTTTTTTTTTTCCTTTCCTCTGGATTGGGATTATGATCCCATTAGGCTGAAACAAACCACCTCTAAATCAAAATAACTGGGTACCTGGCAGTTTGCATCATTTTGTACCAATAACCTCCTGAAACCTGATTTTACAGAGTTTGTTTGTACCATACAAATGTGCTATACTAGCACCGTACTTGGCCTGTACTGGTCCAGGCTGCCCATGGTACATAGGCCGCTGGGAGCAAAAAAGCCACATTTTCTGAGCAGGTGACTCATGCACTGTCCCTTCTCCCTTCATGTACATCCCTTGGGTGAGCTCAACACAGCAGAGGCTGTTTACAATTACATGACCAGCAGCACTCAATTCTCGATATTTGGGGCAAACAGGGAAACCTGCCTTATTGCTTTGGAGTAGGCATTTCTGTTTTGTCACGAGGCTCGGTGACTCCAGCTCACCCCATCTCAGGAATGAAATGGGAGTGGTGACACCTGAGGAATGAATAACTAGTGTCAGGGGGAAACTATTTTGAAAGGAAAAATTGTGGTGGGTTTTTGTAGTTCTCCAAGATTAGCTCAGTCATGCGGGTGGGTAAGTAAGAAACTGGGTGTAGTTGCTTAGGTCTGTCACAGGAGTGATGTGCTGCAGCTTTGGCTGATCTTCACTGGTGTCAAAGTCAGCAAAGACTAACAGGCTGTGAAAAGCCACTCTGGAATAAGTGCATCCATATGGAAGAGTTTTAAGATGGTCCTTTCACGCCAGGGTGTTTTTGTTTTGCACATTGCTGCTGTTTAGTGAATAGTAAGAACTGATACTTGGAGGCAGAACATGTGAATATAATGTGGTGGAAAGAGGACACTGGCTTCTCCTACCCAAAACACCTAGAGGGTTTTAGTGGAAAAAAACAGGCTACTGTTTAATTTTAGTGGCATAACTCCAGGAAATTTGTGAAGCTCAGAAACTTGGGTGGTAAAATCTAAACAATGATGTCAAGGTACAAATTCCTCGAGTTTTAAGGCAGCTCTTTTCTAGAGTTCAAGTCTTTCCTATCAAAGACTGAATAAAGAAAACAGAAAACTGAGCTTTGCAGAACTGAATCCAAATTGTGCAGTTCCAGTTCGTCTCTGTTTTCCTTTTCTCTGCATTTTTACCTTGAAACTATCAAGCTCTATTTTTAGTTACTAATTTCTGCAATTCTCTAGTGCTAAAGTGCAAATTTTCAGCCTCAAAAATTTTTTTTATAATTGGGGTCCAAACCCCTTGAAGCAGTTATTTTATTGAAAAAACTGTTAGGACTTTGACTGGGGATGTGCCCCAGGGCTTGTGACAGGGGCTGCAATAATACATAACGGCACTATGAGTGCTGAGGGTCATCTCTATTACTACCCAAAAGGAAATCCAGAGCATAGGAGAAGAGGAGAACTTTAGCAATTGAAGATTTCCCCATGGTTAATGGGACTGTGCTTGCTAGAAGGGTCCCTAGACCACTGTTACAAGATAAGACACAGAAAATAAATTATAGTTATTTGTAATGACTCTTTATCGTCACAGCGAAGCTATGGCCAGTCAGGACTAGTAATGACTTTAGGTGACTCCCTAGTTTTGTTACATTCCTATGCCTGGAGAGTTTATTTAATTGAACTGCTGTGTTTTTATTACCGAACTTTCCAGGCTTCAACATAATACAAGGCAGTGCATGGGCAGAAGTGTGCTAGGAGAGCACAAAACAGCTTTAGTTGTTTAAGATTCCCATACACTATCTCTCCAGAGGTGCCTCTGGGTCGAAGTTGAATTGAAAAGTCATTTAACATAAATACTTTAACACACCTTGGTCCCACAGGCGGTGGGCAAGGTACCAAACTTCCAGGCATTTTAAGAACAGCCTGAGGACGGCGTGCCATAGCAACATTGCTGCTGGCTGCAATCGGGGATGCATGCTTTTCTTCTCCAACACTGTAATTCCTGCTATACTTTAAACAGGAATAGAGACTGTCTGCTAGGTTTCTCTCCATAAGGGTACACAAAGTGGGCCAATCTCTTTCCTCAGTTGTGCTGAAGTAAATGAGAAATAGCTCCGCTGACAACCGTGAATGTTGTAGTGAAGTTACACCACCTGAGGGCAGAAGTTGGACTGCTGCGCCTGCCTGCCTATGTAAAAGCTGTCACTGCCAGCCAAGCTGAAACACTCATTTACTGCAGCACATGGAGAGCATTATTGTTGCTTCAGACTTTGTTTGGGTGGAAGTCAGTGGTTAAACACCTGAAATCTCAGCAGACAAAAAGAGAAGACCATAAAGTTTTACGACTGTAGAGTAGGAGATTGCAACATGTAGGTTCCATTAAAAAAAATCAGAAACTATGTTATATTACATACTTTAGAGGTTTTGTCACTGAGTTGATTAGTATGACTTAGTTATTAGCTGTTACTAGAAGCTTTCCACTGAGAAATGGAATTAGAAATACCAGTTGCTGTATTTTTATTCGCAATCTTGTTGAATTTGTCTTGGTCTCACAGATGCACAGAGAATGAGTCCTGAGGCTGTTTTATATGTTTTAAGTATTTGCCTATTTCTTTGTGGGGGGAAAAAAATGCAACCTGTGGAGAGAAAACCAACGTTTTGTAACAGCTGGGCTTCAGATGCACATGCCAGAGCAGAAAAGGGATGAGGGCTGTCAACCACATTTGTACTCGGGCAGCTGCAATTCTGGTGACTGGGATACTAATTTTCCCAGGCTAGCACTAGTACCCAAGTGTCTAACTCCGTCCAGCAGCCTCTCACCCTCTGACTTTCTCTCTTTGGTTTCCCTCCTCTTTTCTCTGCCATCCTTACAATTCTCCTTCCCCCTGCATCCCCTGTCCAAGTGCTGTGCTGGTTACCTTGACCACTAGAGAAAGGCAAGGGAGAGGTAAGAGAACAAAGACTCTGCCTTTTTCTCCCATGCACGAGAAGTAGACATAATGTTATTGCTCATATTGCTTATTTCTGAAACATATTTAATGTATTTATAATTTTTAGGGGTTGTTGGGTTTTTTTGGTTGTTTTTTGTTGGTTTTGTTTTGTTTTGTTTTGTTTTGTTTTGTTTTGTTTTGTTTTGTTTTTTTCCCTGCAACTAGTTCAGATACATCCTGATGAGGAAAAAAGAAAAAAATGCTGTTGTTTGTCCAGTCTCTGACTGGACAAATACAGATATGTTCAGTGCCAGCACATACAAGAGAGTATTTTAAATTGGTGAGGGGAGGTGTCGGTATGATGGATACTTGTGGACTTGACTCTAAAAGGCCATTTCTCAGTGTCTTTTAGATACCTAAATTCACTACTCAAAAGGGCCTAACATCAGAATTAAAAAGGGCCCTCTGTCTGACTGTAGCTCATTGGAAACACAAAATAACATTTTTAGACAATCGTTTGTAGTATCTGGCTAGCCCTATTCCTGTACAAAGCCCCCCACTTTTTCCTTCTATTTCAATTGCAGTTTTTATATCTTAAGCTGTGTATCTCTGTCTAGTACAACCAGTGAGACCCAGCCTGTACTTGAATCAGGTACAATTAAGCAAATTCACTGGACAACAACATCTAAAGGCATGAAGAGCTTGTATTGAAGCACAGCAATTTAAGAAGGCAAGTTAATGATCAGGAGGAGCTTTTAAAAGTGTGGTAGACCCCAGATCAGCCCACCCCAGTGAGTTTGATTTGTGTGGGTTGCAGTGAGCGAGTCTTGATGGTCCTCCAGTCTCTCTTAAAGCAAGCAGCTAAAGCTAATGAGCCAATTGCAGTGCATCCTCCTCAGCTAATGTAGCAGGATACTTCCAAGTCTTGCCTTCTGACCTGATCATGAGACTTGATTGGAAGTTTCACATTATCTATATATTATGCTCTAATTGCTTACATGTTTGTAGTTGAGCTTGGTGTGCCCGAGGGAGGCTTGTGAGTGTTCAGGATTAGCTGGTAATCTTATTTTACCCATTTTTATTACTGATTAAAAAGTGCAGAGTTGAGGGGATAGTTTTTTTCTTGTTATGTTTTTGCTGGTGGATAAATGCAAAGAAAAGAAATCTCTTTTGGCATGGGAAATTCTGTTGCATTTTATTTAATAAAGGGTAAATTTTATTGTGCACTGAGCCAATTTATAAACTTGATCTCTCTAACTTGCAATTTTAATTACAACGGGGAAAACGGAATTAGTTCATTAATGCTGTGAAAAGGTACAGTGACCTACCTGCCAAATGGCAAGGTGGAAATAATTAATCTGATCAATTAAAAAGAAACTGATAAATTAAAATGCAAAGCCTTCCATGTGGTGCATTAAATGAGGGAGTCACAATTTCCAGAACGCATGTTTATTGTCAGTCTTGATCCTTTCTTTTCTTGCTTGACTTGATTCTGCGTTTGGCAAGTCCTGTTAGTGAGTTGGTTGGCGTTCAAGGCTAACATACAAATTCATACACCCAGGCATATTTTGCAAAAGAGAGCTTGCAAGATCGAGCTCTTTATGAAATCCAGCTGATGAAATGCGTATGCCTTGGTTTTATTATCATATTACAAAGTCCCTTATTCCCTTTGCTTTGCTTTCTTTCCCACCATTAAATGTCACTTGTCTTTCCTTGGGCTTTAAAAGATCCAGGCATGGTGCTGAATTGCCGAGGTCATCTCAAGCGATTTATAACCTTAAAAATCTGATCCACACGGAAACTACTGAGCTGCTGGAGCTGAACCCTAAAGTATACAGCATATTTGCTCCACAGAACTGGAAATAGTAAAACAGTTTCTTTTCTATAAATACCAGTAACTCCTCTTGACATTTACAAGTACATAGGATTTTTTTTACACACTGCATGATCTCAAAAGTGCTTAACAGATCAGTGAACTGTGTATCTGCTCAGCATAGGTTACTGCAAAGCCATTATGTGCCCTGCACCATCCCTCACAAAAGCTCAGGACATTTACATTAGCTCCTGTCCATCTCAAGGCCATAAATTGCAATAAGAAATATGGGTTACTTACTGAATGGTTGACCAGTGCTCTGGTGCAGCCTACAGGAAAATATGAATGTTATTGTTTACTTTAACTAGGACATATATCATACAGAGCCAAGGTCTTCTTGTTTGTTAAGATGGGAGTTGCTCATCAGAAATACCTTGGCGCACATCCTGTTGCTAGGGAAAAATCGAACTGAAAAAAAGCAAGAGCTAGGCAGAGGATGGTCTGAAAGTTTTATATCTGAGGTGTTAGAATTGGCAAGTGCTAAAAATACAGTGAGAGAGCCAAGTCAGACGTTTCTGTGATGTGGTAGAAATAAGCAGTGCATGTTGTAGCCTCTTCAGAAGGCGTGGGTTTGCCTTGTGAGGGGGAACAGTATGAGATGAAATAAACAGCTGCAGCCAGAAATCAAATTCCTGGCAGTTCAGCAGCTCTGGTCCTCCTCCTCCAAAACTACAAATCACCAAGGGATTCCCCTCACCCCTGGCTCCCGCCAACAGCTCTGCAAAATCACCAGACAGCCCTCACAACATGGTTTTAACTCCTGAATGCTCACTGTTTGATAGATTTCCCCACTAAATCCTTAGGACATCATGATTCCAAGCTGAATTATACACTCTGCACCCATTTTTCCCATCTAAACCAGCAAATCATTGCCTGTGTCCAGCTGGGAATTTCCTCCCAGAGAGGGGAGGCAGAAGGAGCTCCTATTGGTGACCACATACAGGGGTGTAGCTTCAAAGGGAACAGCTGAGGAAAGGGGCAGGCAAGGGAAAACAAACTTATTTACTGCAAATGAGCACAGAATATATAAAAGCTGCCCTGGGGTCCAAAACTTGCAAAACTCTGTTAAAATCATCAGGTTTCCCAACACCTCTGTCAACTTCTGCTGTAACACCTCTATAGAAACCAAGGCAGGCATCATTGCTGCGTGATGAAAGCTATCTCAATCAAAGAGATAAGCTCTCCAAAACCAGCTAGTGTTGCTGAGGCCAGATATGTATGGGAGGCTGTCCTGACACAGCAGGACATTGCCAAACTTGAGGGAAATCCCAGCACTCTGGTGTCAACCAGGAGCGGCTACAGTGCTCCAGCCTGTGTCCCACTGGCTTGTGAGGCTTGCTCTCCTCTCCTCTTTCTGTCTGTCCTGCTGGCCTGCACCCAGGGGGTGTTGGCTTTCAAGTACAGTTCCATTTCAGATGCAGATATCCACCCAAGCTGTGTGATGAGACCATCTTATGCTTCCTGAGCACGTAGTAAAGAGCTCTCCTCATGTGCCATAAGCTTAGACTGTGTAATGGCAATGAAGTCTCCCTTCCTGGTCCCCATGCATTTTGCCTCAGTGCTTTGCTGCCACAACTGACCCTAGAACTGGTGTAGGAATAAATAACCTCCAATTCATGTTTCATTACAGTATCTGCTATTAAACCGACAGCTCAAGCACAGATGAAAAGACAGGGTTTCAGACAGACAATAAAGCAAACTGCTTACATACTGTTTCTAACAGCCCACTTAGCTTAGCATCCTATATCTGAAGCCCCAAAGTAGGAGGTGAAGGTCTGCCTGCTTGGCTAGGAGTCGGGCTGCTGCCATTTGGGCCCAGGAACTGTAGCCTGGTCAGCTCCTCACTCTCCGCTGGGGCAAGCAACCTTGCAATAGCATCGACGCACCCCCAACATAGGTGTGTGCTTTCAGGTGGTGTCTCAGCACGCCGTATCCTAAGGCACGGATTCCCAAAGATATTTGGGAACCTCCTGCTGAAATGGCAAAGCTCAGGTGCCAACACGCCACGCAGATCTTGGCCCAAGGGCTCCATTGCTTCATCTGCAGTTACTTCACCCCTGTCCTTGGGTCAGAGAGGGTAATGGCAGAGAGGGCACAAAGATCACCTTCTGCTCTTGGGTCTCGGCCTCAGCACCTGGACGGCTCAGGTCCCACTTCTCCACCCCCAGGCGACAGGAGAAGAGCTGCTGCCCACTGCACTGGGGGCTCTCCCCCCCACCCAAGACAGCCTCCATGGGTGTCCCTGGCCATGGATGAGCCCTTCTTGGGGACAAAGGAGTGGATGTGAACATGGTGTGCACCAGTGGCTGAGCACAGCAAGTGTGTGATCAAAGCCTGAGTCACATTTTGGCCTTCCCCGCTCATGAAAGCTTGTATTTTTCCAATGGGCTGTGTCTCTCTCCTTGTGCTATGGTTTAATCTTCTTCCCTCACTCCTTCTGACCCCATTGCACCCATGCTGTATGTGTCTTCATTTCGAAACGTAAACTCATGCCTCTGAGCAAGCTCCCTGGCTGTGGCATGTTTTATGCATCTTTATTAGCTCTGCTCCAATGCTGGAGTGAGATTATATGATGTCTGGATTTCCTTGCAGTCAAAATTAATATCCTGAGAAATGGGAAATTTCAGCACTGGTAGGGATGTGGGAGGGTCTGCACTGCTATTTCCACACCCATGTTGTTCCCATGGATGTGCAGAATTATCTGACTTGGATATATTCCCCTTTTTTGTTTGTTTGTGGTTTTTTGTTTGGTTTTTGTAGGGTAGTTGGGGGATTTTGTTTATCAGGGTGGGGCAAATGCGCTTTAGATAATTTTGCCACTACCCAGTTTAAATTAGTATGAAGTCCTGATGGAAATTCAAGATGTGTAAATATGAACAAACCTATAGGGGAAAAAATTACACTGACCATGTTGCATGAGAGGCATTCCTGATACTGAATGCTATGGGAAAACAAACAAACATAGCTGTGCGAAATAATCCGAAGGGTATGAAATGCATGGCAGTTCTTAGCTAGTATAAATATTCATTGCTTCAGGGGAGCCAGGCAAGCCAACGTCAGCTGAGGATATTAGCTACATGTCACGGACTGAAATATTTCCTTCTGTGTGACATGGAAAGGAGGTGGCTGTTAGCAACTGCATTTGCAGGCAAAGCCAAGGCCATGTCTCTTGGAGGCACAGGAGCGTGCCCTGACTCCCCTGCAGTTTTCCCAGAGCACCAACCCAATCTCCCTGTGGCTCCCATTCCCCACAGGCTTCCTCCAGTGCTGCTGGTGGGTGTTCTGTCCTGTGCCAATTTGCCCTCTGAGGGCCTCCATCCCTCACCAACTCCAGCTCTGCTGCCGGCATTCCCGCTCAGACGCTCCCAGCATGTTTCATTTCAGATGGGAGAAAAGGTGCAGTGGTTTTCCTTGGGGAGCTCAGCACTGAGCTCTGCTGAATAAGCAGGATGCTTGCAGAGGGAAGGTGCTGGAGGGTCTGTGTCAGAAGGATTAAGCTGGTGCTACGCAACCACACAGCATTATTCTGCTGCAGGGTTACTGACACACGACGACAGGCTTGAAACGGCCCATCTGTGAGATCCCCACCTCTGCTCTCTAATGAGGACAAGCAGCCTCTCGGGGAGAAAACGTGGGAGCAGGGAGCTCCCATATAAGTGAAGGGCATGTACAATGAGGAAGCATCACCAGACTTAATCCCCAAGCTGAAGGTAAAACTCTTGCTGAATGAAATCCGTCACGAATCCTCATTAAATGGAGATGTGGTTATTGTTTGTACTACAGTAGCACCCGGGAAGGCTCCTCCAGGACTGCATCAGATTGCAGGGATTCAAACACAGGAGGCAAAGAAAATGGCAGTCAGGAAAATGTGTAAGTGAATCTGTCTTTGTTCAGCATCAGGAAATTAATGCCAGCTTCTTAAGGCATGGGAAATGACATTGGCTGCCAAATACAAAGTGCTCTGGATTTCATGGGAATAATTATGACAGTGAAATATTTTTGTAACTTGACCTTGGGCCACGTACTAAATGGAAAGGAGTAAATTTGGCACTACAAATGCAAACTGAGCCAGGGTAACTTATACCCGTGGAGGATCTGGCCTTACAGAGTCTGCTCCACAGGGCCAAATCCTGCTGCCACTTACTCTGTAAATCAGACGGCGTTTTGCTGAATTGGATGGAAGTACTGGGGCTTACACTGGGTAAGTGTGAGCATAATTTAGTACTTGGTGAGAACTGCTGCCTTGTGGAGGTCAGCAGTACCCCGACTGAGCAAATCACCAGCTCGTGTGAAGCTCTCACAGGAGAAGTGTGAAACAGGAATGTAGTGGCGAGGAATAGTTAGTCCCATGCCCCTGCCCCGGGATGGGGCTTGATAGAACCATGTTCTCAGGTGACAGTTGGGCACAACAAAATCCTAACTAGAGTCACATCCCTGATTGCAGACAACCAACTGGAGATTAATTAACAGAGAGAGATGCCTTTCTGAAGGGCTGAGCACACATTCACCAACAGCAAAAATGAAGTCTCCATTTTTGTAGCTCTGGTTTGTACTTCTGGATGCTTCTGATGTGTTGATTACCAATCTAGTCATGCTCATTTGCCTCCTGCCTCTGACTTCTCTTTAAAGCCAAATCAAGAAGAAGTTATTAGCACTATTATGTATTTCTTTGTACTAGTTCTCACCTTGCATTAACACCCAATAGTTCTGGATTTAAACAAACACAACGCCAGTGCCAGGAAATGCAATGAAGATCTGTTCTGCATTCTCATTCTGGGCTTATTTCTCCCAGTTTAATTCAAGATAACTATAGAAAAATAAAGAGAAGTTATACCACTCTAATCGTACAACAGGATAGGCAAAACCTGGACTCAGACCAGCTTATATTTTCATCAGATAAAGGGAGAATGGGGCAAACTTATTTTAGGAAGGTAAATAAAGCGTAACATCCCACCTTAGTTTTTTGTGGTAGCTACATGGTAGAAATATTAAGCAAGTGTTGTCACCTAGGTTGCCTTCCTCATCATCCTGAAGACAAAGCTGATTACTTAGGTTAAATCTCAGAATTAAAGCATTAGTTGTGTAGGTTTCTTGTGTAAATACACATCTCTTTGGGAAATGGAAATTAGAGAAATAAACTTCACAAAGCTTGGTACAGTCTTAAATTATAGGGGTTTAACACACCTCCTCTGTTTTCAAATGCAAAAATAGGACATATCTATTCAAACATGTCTCCCTAGGGAGGAATTACCTGATTTCTAACATGAGAAAACACCAAAGTCAAAGCAGAGGCCTGCTGTTACTCCAACACAGAAGAACATGTTCCTTTGAAATTTCATCAGCTAGAAAATCAATGAGAAGGGTTTCAGATTTCATAGAGGAATTTTACTGGTGTTTATTTTTTTTTTTTAGGTCCAAATGATAAAAATGTTATAAATTCTATCTTAGACTCTGCAAGTGAAAGGTTTAAGAGATTATGTGAGTAAATCATTCATCCCTTCTGAATATCCTGCTGATAAAAGGGATCCCCTGATATGATATGTACTGTCAGGTTTGAATTTGAAGCAGAGCATTTCTTTCAAGTTCCCTTTAGGGAGTCTGTACATTTTACACTGAATATTAGGATCACCTCTCCAGGCATGGAGAGGAAGCCAGAATGAGACCCTAAAGCCATAGAGAAATTATCAGAAAGAGATAAACTGGTTTCCTTTTTTATTAAATTCTCCCATAACCAGCTTTATAACCTAGCAAGTCACAAAAATTTCACAGTACATTACACATGCTCACTTGCAGGCATTTCACAAGATCAGGGAGGCATCTCTGCATTTTCTGCCCTGGACTGAGCACAAAGGGAGAGGACAGGGCTCCTACATCTCCCTTCCCAGAGACCCCATTCTGCTGTAACAGCTTTATATTGTGTTGACTGTTTCATTGCTATTAACTCTTGTTACCAGTATTTCATGTCTTCCAAAGCCCTGCTTTGACTCTTGAGCAGGAGCAGGCCAAGAGGCACTTAAGTGTGGTGGAAAAGAAGGTGCCACACTTTATGCTGGGAGAAGCTGTGGCTTGCTCCCCCACCTCTGTAGGAAGGGAGATTTCTATCTTGCACATGATTGTAAGGGCTCAGTAGAGACTGTTGGGGAGGTGCTCTCATACGTGTAAAAAAACGCTCCCTGGAGGTGCTCTCATATGTGTAAAAAAACGCTCCCTGGGGTAAAACCAGCACAAGTCTAGGGAAGCTCCAGTGAAGTCAGTAACACCCTGGACTGTACAAATATGTATAGGTCAGGCTCTCCTGCAATCCATGTAAGGATGCTACAGAGGCATGCAAGGGATGCAAGAGGTTGCAAGGGTGCACGGCATCACCTGCATCTCCAGGGTGAAGGCATCGGTACCCAAAATTGCTCCCTCCCTCCTCCCTGCCCACCGGCTGGTGGTGATGCTGAGAGGCAGCATAAGAACCCTACTGCCTGCCCATACGTGCCCTTGCCCTTCCTAAATACGAAGAAAGCAGCATCAGGGAGCTCCTGCAGAGTCAAAGGCAGACCAATTTTGGACATAAGGGAGCAGTGACCTCTTTAGGACAGAGGCAGCCCTAGACTACTGCCTTTCACCATTCGTTTCTGCCTTCCCTTTTTTCCTTCCTCCTTCTCAGGAGGAGCAACCAACTCTAGCGTGGATTAGGAAAAAAATCCCCAGGAATTATGTTACCGCTCTCTATCTGGAGTATCAGCTGCCGGCATTTCTTCAGTCCCACCACGGGCAATCTGTCCGTTCCAAGCCCCTGGCGAGGACCGGGGAGGGCGGGCGCTGGTCCCCGGGATGCTAGCGGTGCGGCTCCCGCCCGGGGCCACCCGCAGCCGCCGGCAGCTCCCGGCCGGCCCAAACCTGGCGTAGCAGCACCCTCTGTAGCACGCATGGAGCATGGCAGCGGCCGCCCAGCCCTCTCCCTGAAGGTTACACAAAGGCGTGTGCTGCCAGGGGAAGAATAATGCTGCCCTGATAAATCAGGCGGTATTTCCTAATGGAGCCGTCTCCACACCTGCCTCGCACCTACGGGCGGCTGCGGGGATTATATTGGTGCGGTGGCTATCTCTGTGCTATCGCGATGGCTGAAGCAGCGCCTGGATGACAGCCTTCAGAAGATGTGGCTTTTTGTTGTTTGCTGTTGTTGTTTTAAAAATGTGATATGCGTTGACCTGCTCTGCAGGGGAAGAGCGAAGGATTTATGTGCGCTCTGAAACCCCTGTCCCTCAGCTTTGATGGAGAAGCAGTCCCTCCCGCTCTGCATGGGAGCTGCAGTGATAAATACTATTGACAGAGCAAGAAAATCAGATACGCCATGTCAGAGCTCTTGCGTTTCTGTTTGCCGGCTGCTTGAGTGGCCGTGAATCAGTGGAGGAGGACACAAAGAGCTCTGTGAGGCACCAGAGAAATGCAGTTAAGAAAAATCCAAGCTGTGTTAATTTTAATTTGGAAGACGGCTGTTAGAAAACAGTTCAACCCAACAGGATCTGAGTGTTAGCCAACTCTTTCTGCCCTCTCCCACGGGAAAGAGGGTTATAAAATAAAACCGACTCATAAAAAGCTGTTAGTCAACCTGTTCCCTGCTTGTGACACAGGGTGGCAACGGTCCTAGAGGCAGAGTTGGGGGGAAAGGAGAAGGTAAGCAGCAAGAAAAGCTGAAAGTCAGAGAAGGGGATGACTGTGTGCTGCGGAGGACAAAAGCACAATGGAGCAGCTCGGACTGTTCACAGCCAGTGTGTAAATTCACCTTGGGAAGTTTAAAAGCTTGTGGTGTCAAGTGATGATTCCCACGTTCCAGAAGAAAATCTGGCACTCATGTTTTCAATTTCCCTCTCCAAGCAGTTCCCAGTGGGGTGGCCATTGGGTTGAGGGTGTCTCCCAAGGCTGGGGCTACACTGTAGGGGTTATCCTGTGCTATGGATGGGAGGCTGTGCTCAGAGCCACATCAGGCTACGTGGGCTGCTGGTGATGGTGGTACCTGGTTGGGTGCTGGTGGAGGATCAGGATCCTCTGTTTTTACCTCTTGTTGTGCAACAGCAGTGTTTTCTTCATGTGTAGCGGTTGCACCATGGGAAACATGGAGTTAGTTGTTTTCTAAGCAGTGTTTTAAGTGCGTGGAAACAAGGGGTTTTGTCACTGAATTTGACTGGGGTTGTAGCGTTTCAGTGCTTTCAAGAAGCTGTTCTTAGATGGCTTGAAATAGCAGGCTGTGAAAACGGGTATTTTCTAAGGTGCCCATTTAAAGCTTATTGAAATCAATGGGAACTTTTTTGTTTGCTTCCCTGGTGTCCAATTTGGGCCATAAGCTATACTGAATTTAGGGGAAGAACCCCCAAAATAGCAACATTCTGGACTGAAGCTGTCAGATTTGGCAAGGTCTGCTGTATGAGCAGGCTTTATTAGCTTCAGTTCAGGTAAAGTCTGGGAAAATGATGCTAATCAGGAGGTTCTTTGGAAAATGAGATCAAATATCTCAGTTTTTCTACTTAATGGAAAAGTGTCAGCCTAAAAAAAGAGTTGTTTTGCTGAAAGTAAAGTCTAAAAGTTTGTCAGGACTGAAAGCCTCTTTCATTTTATTTAGAAAATGTTTCTGGGTGAGCCATGAATAGGTTGCACTGTCCAAACAAAAGGAGGACTGCAAAACAGCTTTTGTTGTATCAGTTATGTCTCAGTATTTCTCTGCAGTGTCTCCCAGGACTTATGCACACTTGGATGTCCTTATATTACTGATTAGCAGCAAATTGATTGAACCTGGGAGGATTCTAACACTAACACTTTTTACCATTTCTCTAAATCCTCCCCCCCACACCCAGAACACCAGCCATGTTCTTTTTGCTGCTACTGGCTTTCATTGTCCATGTCCCCACACCAGCCCAGAGTGGCAAAGACAATTATGCCTTCTCAGAAAGGCTGGCCTGAGCCGATACAGCACCTCATGCTGGCCCTGACAAAGGTGGACACCACACAAGCATCAGTGCTGTGTGCCCTGCCTTGGTGCACTAGAGATTCAGTTGGCACAGGCTGCACCTCGCAGCACCTCCTCTACAGGAGGCTGCCATTTAAAGGTGGTGGATGCACAAGGAATGCCTAGAGATGTCCCTTGCTGTGCTTCTGAAAGACGGTGGTGTTCTACCATCCCCTCTCAGTTCTTTGTGCTAAAAGATGCTTTTGCAGGAAATGTTTTGTGGACGAGCTGGACGAGCTCTTGGTGAGCCAGATGGTGTTCATGTGTTTATCTTTCTTCTGTATGGACTGCATGGCATGATGTGGAGAAAAGGCACATTGTCCCAAGCATATCAACTCCTTAGGAAGACAGCAGGATTTAGCAGAGGCCCAAAATTTAGAGAAGGTTTTATTTGCTGAAAAGCCAAAGGGAAATAAAGGAAGAGGAGCCCGAGAGAGAAGATGGATCTTTCCATGCTTATCTTTCAGCCCTCACAGCCATGCTATCACATCAGTGCCTTGAATCTGCAAACCATTAAGGCCAGACTTTGCTGCCTTTGCTGAAGGCTAAAGCCTATATGGATGTATGAAAGTTTTGAACTCAGGCACCTAAAATAGGATGTTGTAGGTAAGATATTGTGCAATGGGCTGCCCTAATCGGCTTTTATTTTTGCATGTAACTTCACCATTTTCAGAGAAATAACATTCCTCTCCTTGTCCATCTTGTAATGGGGCTTGTATACCCAGGAGAAAGACCCCCGGCTTCCTCAAGGAAGGCTCTACTTATATTCCTCCTAGAATTGTACAAGACTCTTTTGTCTCATCTTTTATATCTGCCTTATGGTAATGTCAGCCACGCCTTGACTGCTGAAATTTTTTTATCAGCTCTGGCTGTGAAGCTGGTCAGAAGTGTCCCTGGTATCCACTACTTCTGCTCTGCTGGTAGTGTCAGCAGGCATTTGATTAACTACAGAGATTTGAGCATCAAGGGGATTCAAGGTGGAGCATGAAGTAAACCACATCTCAGGACCTTTGTGGCTCCTCTGCTTCACCCACCAGTGCAGGTGGGCTCACAGTTTGAGGCCTTTGCTCATGACCCATGTGCTGTAATTACTGCATGGGTAATGGGAGGAAAATAGTAAAAATAAGGTCTGCCCACTGCAGTACAATGCAGCTTGTTACCTGCAATGCAGGCTTTGTAAGATTTTAGGATGAGAACGTTTCACAAGATGTGCTGCAAGGCCAAGGTACAAAACCAGGGCTATTGGTTCAAATAAAATCCTGGAGATTGGCCTCACTACAGCAGTGGTGGCATGGGAGATATCTTGTGCTGCTCATCTTTTGGGTACCCATGCCATAACAGAGGGCTGAGGGCTTCTTTCTCCTATGTTCTGCCAAAAAAAAAAAGAAAAAAAAAAAAGCAGAGGTTCTCACTTAGGAATTTGTGCTTTTCTGCAGCTGTTTGTTTGCAGCTGTTTGCCCTCTGCAGCTCCCTGGGAATACGCTTACCTGCTTCTGGGTAGTGTTTTCTGTTTGCATTCCTTTAAATGGAAACCGTGATTTTTGGTTGTGGACTAAAGATCTGTGATGGCTCAGGGTGCTAATTTAGGTGGATTTGACTGTATTTCTAAGGAGCATAAAGCATCACTGTTGTCCTCCCTTTTCTCTAAATAAAAATGTATGTGCTTTCCTTTAAAAATGTATTTTGTGTGTAAGGCACATAGCGCTAACATTAAATGAGGTATAAAGATGGTAATAAAACTGGTTGTAACATTTATGTATTTTTCATGACCAAAGTGCTTTGCGGTTGGAGATGCTATAAATGTATGATTGCCACTGGAGGAAGTGACACACTTCACCCCAAAAGGTGACAGCAGCGTGACCCCAGGGCCCAATGGATCCCTCTGGGTGCAGGACAGGCAGATCTCTAGGGCAGAATAGGGCCTGGGGCATCTTCCCTGGCATGCCACGGCCACAGGAAGGTTGGGTGGCTGTTGCTGAGGAAGAGGCAGGACAGGGTGGAAAGTATTGCTGGGACGGGGCGGAAACCCTGCACAGAAGCACTGGTTGATGCAGCAGAGAAGGAAGCCCCTGTCCCAGGTCTCCTCCAACTGTCTCAGCCCTGCTGTTCTGCTCCCTCCTTGCTTTTCAGTGGCCGAGGCCTCTCCACACTGGGGTCGTGGTCTTCAGCATCACCCCAACCTGCTCAGAAACCTTGGGTTGTCTGGGTGTGCAGTGTCCTCCAGGAGGAAAAGCAGGTAAAAACAGGGAAGGAAAAGGGAAGAACAGGGGAAATGCCGCTATTGACATTTTCCCCAGGACTCTCCAGTGTTTTTTTTTTTGTATGTCTGATCTGTGGTAACATGATGACTGCTCTCTAGCTGTATTTTCTAGAATGGCCACATCTTGTACAACTCTATGCCTCTTTGTCATTGGGAGCATGGCTTATTCGTGGTGTACCCCTGTGTGGCCATGGAAGGCAAGAAAGAGATGAAGCACTTAGTGTGGCTAATCCTGACCCAAGCACCCTGATGGAAGTCACATACCAGTTGTACAGAAACCACTAGAGCATGTGAACGTCACCAGTCAGCCATGGAATGGTCTCTAGACTGCTCTCCATTAAAGGGCATTCAACATTTGCACAGGCACAAATCTGCAAAGTGAATTTATGATTTTTTTAAAAAATATGTCTACTGACTTTTACAGAATACACGCAATGAATATTAAATAAAAGTGCTGATGTTCCCTAAGTCGTTGCCCATTACTGCACTTCAGATGCCATTCTGTGGCATGACTTTTAAAAACTTTTTTTTTTAAAGGTCATGCTGTTTATGCTGCATAATATATAATGCTATTTCACTGTAAATTAGAAACATACTTTACAGCCTGCTACTGTGCTTCATGGAGGTGAACAAAATTTGAAATCACCGGTCTCCTCCTCATGGGGAAGCACTTGTGGGAAATATTTAATATCACCATAATCGGGGGCTTTATGGACTAGTAATGAGCTATGGAGGCCTCCCTAGGACACCTTCTGCATCTCCTGCCTACCCTCTAGCCTCTCTAGAATATTTTCCCATTCTTGACACTGTTAAATTTGATTTTATTTTGTTGTTATAGGAAGTTTTGTGTAAACTGTATCATTACCCAACCCACAGCTGTATCCTTCAGCTACAGAGGGTGTGCTCAGCCCTGCCAGGCTTCTCTCCCAGCAGAGGAGCAGAGTTGACTTTCTGTATGTTGAAATGGCTGCAGGCCTGTTCCGTTCCTATATAAATATAACTCTCTGGAAAGATTAAGTATTCTATAGCTCTAATAGAGCAACTTTCAAAAACACTGTCCTCTTTCTTTCCATGTAAACTACAGCACAGAAATTGGATTTTGAGAGACGTGCAGCCTGCTTCCAAAATTCCCCAGTGACAGCTCTTCAGGGAACCAGTATCAAAGGTAAGCAAATGAGTTAAAGCCACAGATCTTAGATCCTTATTTAAAAAACTTGAGGCTGTGCATCACTTCAAAAGGCAGACTGCCAAAAAGGAGAGCGGCCACAGGGCACAGAACCAGACTGTATAAAAACACGGAAAGGTATTTTGGCCTCACTTTGCTGTGGAACATGTAAATGGAATGGGAAGACTATTGACAAGATACGCTTTCTGCGGCCAGTGCTGTGGAGATGTAAAGGGGGGACTGTTTAGTCTGAGGAAGAGGAAGCTGAGGGGAGACCTCATCACTCTCTACAACTACTTGAAAGCACATTGTAGAGAGGTTGGTGCTGGTCTCTTCTCAAGGGCAATTAGCGATAGAACAAGAGGGAATGGCTGCAAGCTGCAGCAGGGTAGGGTTAGGCTGGACATTAGGAAAAAATTCTTCACAGAGAGAGTGGTCAGTCAGTGGAATGGGCTGCCCAGGGAGGTGGTGGAGTCACCATCCCTGACTGTGTTTAGGAGTCGATCTGATGTGGTGTTGAGGGATATGGTGTAGGAGAGAACTTTGTAGAGTAGGGCAGATGGCTGGACTCAATGATCCCAAGGGTCTCTTCCAACCAAAACGATTCTATGATTCTAAAGGAAATAAGCAAATAAATAGGTTTTCAGAGAAGTGTTAGGAGATACAGGAACAACAAGGAGAAAACTGACAAGCAGATTTCTTCCATCTAAGGGTAGAAGCTGTAAGCCTCACATGAAATGCAAGTTACATGCTTTTTTTCAGAAATAAGGAAATAAGGACTTGGAAGGGCAGGACAGGCTGCAAATGGAGGACAGCTTTACCAAGTAACTACTCGCTACCAAAGAAAGGAGTCTGTGGGCATCAGCTGCCACTGGGATGGCGCAGGCACAGGGACTGTGGGGGTCACAGAAGCCAGGGGGCAGAATCGAACAGCGTCTCTGAAGACAATTACACCCAGTCATAATGAATTTTACTGCGAGGGCAGGCCTAAACTGAGGTACCACGTTAATACATCCTTCTTGGAATATATTCCTGCTCCCTGTATTAGGTATGCAATTTGCCAGAATAGGTGTGCATTATTACTGAGTCAGCAAAAGGCAATGTTAATGTTTGCAGCTTTTTTATTATTAAGCTTTTTTTTTGTGTTTAAATATACTATCAACATGGTCTGTAACATATTAAAAATACTTTGGAGAACGCAAAAGAAAGAAACACTTCATACATTAGAGAATTAAACCAACTCTGTTTCTTCAATTTCTAGAAGAGTTGGACAACAAATTATTTTCAACTGTTAACCAATAAAAAGAAACTTGGTCAAAATTTTAGAAGGATAAAATGTTTTACAGATAAAAACTCTATGAAACTTTTGTAATTAAGTTCTTGGTCAACACATCTTAAGGTGCATTTAACATGACAGATTACTGAGAATGCCCCTAGTTATTTGGTGCCCATTTCTTTCATGTAAATATTCTATTTTCCACCGGATGTTGTTGAACTACAGGACAAAATCTTTAATGGTAAGCAATTAAGAAAAACCCATGCTGCCATGGACTACAAGGGTGAGCACCACCTCATGAGCATAAGAAAAGAACAGACACAAAGTTTTCATTTCTGCTGTACAGGAATGCCGTTTACGCAGTCCACCCAATGATCTTGTACATCAGCGCCCTCAACAGCCGGGCTTCGTAAGTAACTGTATTTTTCCCACTGTGCATCCTCTTCTCTTCAAGTGGTTGTTCAATGACAGCTGGGATGTTTCTCCCATACAGCTCACACTGCTTCAGAAACTGAACGCACTCTTGAATAACACTGTCACGCAGCATGATCATGTGCTTGGACATGTTCTCCAGCAAGGACAGGAAACACCGTTTGGCGTAATACCATGTATCAGTGCTCAGCTTTTTGTTATACGGCTCCAGGCTCTTAATGACCCTTGAAATTCCAAAGTCATAGTTTCCCTTCACGCAGTAGAGGGTACCAATAACTAGATTGACAATGCAAAGATGGTAGATATTTTCATCAGGATTATCATAGGACAGCTTCTCTTCTCCCTTCTCGATCTTCCTCATCAGTTCCTCTGCGTCTTCATTTTGGCTTGTCAGGATGTAGGAAACGCAGAGGTTAGCTAACACAATGGCACTGACATGGAGAATGTTGTCATAGTGCTTTTTAACTATTGGCTCGTAGAAGCTAATGGCCTCTTTATACTTACTTTCCTGCATGAAAAGCACGTGAGCCACATTGAGTTTCCACACCTCCTGTTCGTTACAGAACTCCACTGATTTGCGGAAAATCTTTTCTACCATGGTGTAGTTCTTCATGTCCCAGTAGATCTTTGCCTGGGCCATCAAGACAGGTACATATTTTTCTATAGCCTCATCATACTCACTAACTGCCTTTTTTACAGCTTCCTCATCCCAGTTTTGCCTAGCTTCCTGTACCTGCTTCGTGAGTTTTCTCAGCTGCTCGGTCAGTGTCCCTGCTGATTCATCTAGTTTGTGGAAAGCCTCCTCAGGGGCAGTTTGACATGTAATAATGGCATCCAGGAAGCTGTACAAGTAAGGTGTGAGCTGTTTGTAGGTCAGATGGGCATTCTCTGCCAGCACATCAGCTGCCAGGTCATAGTACTGATGCTTGCAGTAGAGGAGTAGCAAGTTTCCAAAAGTTTCTGGTGGACAGGGGTTCTGCAGCAAAAGAAATTGCAGCTTCTCAAACCCTTCAGTGGGCTGAGTGTCCATGTTCATTAGCGCTTGGTTGTGCAACGTGACTGGATCCAACTCCTCTTCAGCCCTTGGTGGCATGTCTGTGAGGGCCTCCTGAGCCGCTTTCAGGTTATGCAGTTGGTACTCAATGGCCGCCTTGAGGTTGAAGGCCTCCACCAGGGCTGTGCGGTGCAGGAGCAGAGTGTTGCCTACGCTGCGGACATCAATGCCCTCAGTGGTCAGGCCCACGCTGAGCTCTGGGTGCTGGTGGATGCCACGCTCTACGATATCAGAGATGTATTTGAGGGCAGGGACATACTGCTTAGTGGCATAGCAGCAGAGTGCCATATTGTAGGACAGCTCAGGGCAGTAACCCAACACTTGCATGGCACCAGCAAACTTGGTGCTGGCCTCTTCGTGTCGCCCCTGCCGGTACAGCAGGCAGCCCAGGTTGATCTCAGCGTCAGCTCGCTCCGAGGGGTCTTCAGCTGCTCCAGGGCCACTGTCCGCAGCAGCAGCAAGGGCCTCCTCAACGAGGCTCTTGGCCGCCGGGAGGTCACCCTGGGCATAGTAGATAGCCGCCCGCAGGCGCAGGGTCCGGCCCTGGTAGGCAGGGAGGTCCAGCAGTGGGCCCATGGCCCGCAGGGCCTCGGCATAGAGCCCGGCCTTGTAGAGCGCCTGTGCCTGGTAGAGCCGGTAAGCCTCTAGCTCGGGGTGCAGCGCGGCCAGCTGCTCGTAGCACTCGGCCGCCGCCACGAAGTCCTGCAGCTGGTAGTAGCAGTAGCCCAGCAGGGAGAGGCCGCCCCGGGAGCGGCAGCTCTTCTGCAGCTCGCGGCTCAGCAGCGACACTGCCTCCCCGCACCGCCCGCCGCCGATCAGCCCGTAGACGACAGCCGTGTACTGCCCGTCGGGCACCGGCGCGGCCTCCATCGCCGCTGCCACGGCAACGGGCCCGCCGGAGAGGAAGCGGAAGCCAAGCCCCTCACTGCCATGGGAACGCCCGAGCGGAAGTACTCCCCATTACAGCGGCCGAACGGCACAGAGGGCGGTCGTTACCCGGAAACGGAAGTAGATGGTGCACCTGGCCGCGAGGCATGGAGGGAGCTGTAGTGCTCAGGGCGAGGGGGTGGCGGGCGAGGGCACGGCTGCAGCACCGGTTCCGCCTCCTCTCCGCCCTCCTGACCTTCCCACACCGTGCCACTGCAGCAGGCTGTGGCGCCGGCACAGGCTGGAGGGAGGTGGGGGTCGGGCGGCGGCTCTCGATGTGTCCCGCCGCCGGGCGCGGTGCCCGAGAGAGCGACCGCATCCTGGGCGTTTGCCAGCCGTTTTCTGTTCCCCTCCCTGCTTTCATCTCCTTGGTCGGGAAACGGGCTGTGGGGTGACGGCTCCACATCGGCCCACAGCTCCTGAAAGTGCTGCCCGGGCCGAAACGTGTGCCCCATAGAATCACTATCCAACAGCTTTGTGGCTGGATGTTGTGTAACAGCTGTGTGAAGCAGTAAAAACAGGCCGGATGTGAAAGATGCAGGCCTGGAACACGGGCTAGTGTGTGTGGTGTTGCTGCCGTGGGTGTTTTGAATGTGAAACATCCCCTTTACAGCCCGTCATGCTCCAAAGTTTGTTTTGGCTGATGGACGTTCGTACTTTGGCACGCTCTGCCAGCTTTCTCACAGCTTAAAAAAAAAAAAAAGCAGAAGAAATTCTTTCCAACTTTGCTGAAACTATTTCTGCTGAACTGTGATACATGTCCAGTACTGATAGGATGAGGGGTAATGGTTTTAAATTGAAAGAGGAGAGATGTAGATTAAATTCTAGAAAGGAATTCTTTAGTGTGAGGGCAGTGAGGCACTGGAACGGGTTGCCCAGAGAAATTGTGGCTGCCCCATCCCTGGGGGTGTTCAAGGCCAGGCTGGATGGGGCTTTGAGAAACCTGCTCTAGTGGGAGGTGTCCCTGGAACTTGATGATCTTCAAAGGCCCTTCCAACTCTAACCATTCCATGATTCTAGCACAGACTGTATAATCTGTGTTGTGTGCACACATAAATGGCCTTGTTGGAGCCACCAGCCAGATTTGGTTTCTGGTCATTCCAGACTGATGCCAAGCGTATCCAGCGAAGTCAGGCTTGCTCCCAGGCATGCATGCTGCAATGTCATGTTTCAAAAATTGTGTCTGAGCCGCTCAGTCATGTGTTGCAATTCAGTAATCAATAGCTACAGCTCTGATTCATCCCAACAAGTTAGTTGCAAACAAAAAATAATAAAAAAATCACAGCAAACCAATAAAATTATTTTTTTAATATTTTTTTTTTAGAGAGACCAAGTTGTTAATTTCAAAAACATGCTTTAAAAAGCTGAGTCAGCATTGTTTGATCTACTAAAGCAAAACAATAAGGGTAACGGTCTTAAAATGCAAAAAGGAAAAGGATGCAGAAGTCTTGAATTATACATTTGGAAAGTATGTAGGATTTGCATTAGAAAATACAGTATTTCTCTGCACATGTCAGATGTTTCCTACAGGCAAAGGTTCAAAGCTGATAACGGTATTCCCTACACAACTGTAAGATGCAGGGTCCAACATGCTTATAAATTGGTAATTAAATACAAAGTAATCTAAGAAAGAAGATAACAAGCAATATACAGTATGTTTTCCAATACTGACACATTCAAGGGATGGAAATCTCTGGGGTCTCTCATTTCAGCTGATTTATACCTCCCATCTCATGTTAGAAATCATTCATGTGATTTCACTCTTTAAAATATTCTGTTTATTCGACAAAGCCAATTTAAAAAGCATCTTGCTCTATATTTTCTTGCCCAGAACACTCTAAGCATTGGAAGCATCTGATAGTATGTTTTACATAACCTTGAAATAAACCTGTTCTACAATTTTCACTCAATGCATAAACAATCTATCAATAACCAAAACTGTTTTAATTTCATGAAGGGAAAAACAAGTATTTGGCCTGTAGACTGAAACACTCCTATTATTCCACTAGGGTGAATTTGTCTAAATAATTAAAAAAATGACATCAGGCACTGCTGGTTGCAGTTTTCCTAAACAGTTTGTGAGTACTAGTATTGGCTTTGTTGATAACTACAGGCACGTTATATGGGCTTGCAGTGCACTACACGAAGGAGCACTTAACAAGGTCACCAGTCCAGAAAAATGTAGGCCCTGTGCCAAGGACACCATCTGAAGGAATACCTGAGCTACAATGAAACATTCTCCTCTATAGCTATTCTTCTGCATGGCACAAATCTGACCAACGACCTCCTCAGTAAGAGCCCTGGCCATAGAAATAGTAGGGGTTGGCTGTGACAGACCTGCGTGGGCACTTTAGTGTCCAGCTGCCACACAAGGCATCCAGGTTAAACTGCCATGAGCTACTGCTGCCTAACCTTCTAACTGTGATTCTGCTTTGGAGCAGGAGCAAAACTACATCCTGACAGAAGCAGACGGCTACAGCTCGATTGTGTTCTGGTGAAGCTGTTCAGTTTCGCCTGCTGGCCCCAGGCTGGGAGAAATGCAAAAATACTGGGGTGCTTTCAGGGGAAATTGCCCGATTTTACTACTTGAATTATGGTCAAAGATACCTCTTGGACGTCTCATTTTCAGAAGGTGGGAAACCCTTCTGTCTGAACTGCAGAACTTCTGAGTCAGGTGTTCCTTGCCTTGAACAGTGCTTGGTTTTCTGGTGGGGTCACAGTGTCGTGTTGCAGGGGAGGGCTTTAATTACATACGAGCCCCTCCTGAGCTCTTCCACCGCAGTCTGTCTGCTCTGTGCATCTCCCAGGAGCGAAGCAGAAATGGGGCTGTACCCAGCGAGTGCCCCGTCTCCTCACTGAGCATACATAACGGGCTTTGGCAGCAGGACAGGAGACAAGCCCATGCTTCTAAGTCCCCACAGTCTGGTGGGGAAGATGTACCTGCAGTTCGAAAGCCTGCTTCAAATCGAGTATGATTTGAGTGCCAGGCTCCTTCCTGACTACCCTACGCAATACTAGGAGGGTGTTTATGCTTTTGCCTTTTTCTTTTTTTTTTGTCCCCCTCCTTTTTCTTCGTGAGGAAAGGTTGATTTTAGTCAGTGGCCTCACAGGTGGGAATCCTGAGTAGAATTACTGTGTGGCCTGAACTATCTTTAAGGATGGGGATGAAGACACAGATCTTCTCCTGAGCATTTTCTGCTGATAAAGCAAGGGCTGCTGGCCGGCTCCTATGAGACCTCATGGCCTGTAATTCATGAGACAAGAAACCTGACAGTGCAGGGTGTGGTTAGTACTACTCAGTAGGACACCTAGAAAAAGAGGCATTCATGTTGAACCAGCTCAAAACTGCTTTGGGGGAGAATGAAGACCCTGTGACCCTAAGGATGGTCCATATGCTCATCACATTTTAGCATTGGAATTGTAAATGCTTGAGCCCTCATTCAAGGCTAAATTTCCACTCACTGCTGGGGCAAATAAGTGATGACTTGTCTGTTGGTGAGGCAGACCTGATGTGTTGGGCATCTCCAGGGAAAGGCCAAGCAGAGCTTTACTAGCACTGTCCTGGGTAACAGTGGGTTCTCTGACCTCTTCTCCACACACCCTCTAATTTGTCCTCATCTCTTGTGGACCTGTGTTTTATTGGTGCTCACAGAACTAAACTTATCTCAATGGGTTTTCATCTCCCCTTGTGCAGAGGGCAGGAAAACATGTAGAAGATGGAGGCTGCCGATTTAATAACCTACACAGTCATCTCTGCTACACACATCTTGGAAGAGTTCGGCAAACCTGACTGAAGCATCAGAAAAATTATTTTCCACCATCTTAAAATATGAGAAACTTGGAATATGTTTATTTACTGCATGCTTCCACAAAGTAACTTCTTTTTCCTCTCGAAAATGGAAGTCTTTTGCTAATTCCTAAACTAATTGTTAAAAAAAAAGTATAAGATTTTTTTTTTGGTTGGTTGGTTGTTTTCTTACATCGCTTTCAGAGCCCCAATGCTGTTCTGAGTCACCCCAGTGTCCACCATGGTTTCAGTAGGGTTGCTTCGTTTTGCCTGAGAACAAATTGATAAAGATCTAGCCATGCTCTCTCATTTTCTTCCTTGTGATGGAGGAATGGAACCATAACATTAGTCAGCAGTTTCTGAATTTTGACCCACAATAACAAAGATACCGAAAGACAGGAGAAATAGATGGAGGCAATTACAAGCAGTCACTTGATTGATGGTTGACATTGTTAGAACTTCAGCTGTATGTCAGGTTGCGGTGGTGCTGAATCCCCATCCCTGCCGGTGGGTGTTGCCATGGGCAACAGCTCACTGAAGCCAATAAAAGGGAGAGGAAATGAGGGGAGACTCAACCTTGGGGGAAGCTGTAGGGTACGCGCTATAAATTATGTTATACTTAGCAATATGCCATATCAAAATTCAGGAAAGCTGTGTATGTACCTGCCAGCGGTGCTATACCTGCTCGTACTGTTTCTCCCATCGAATACATGTTTTAAGTGTTGTATGGCTTGCTGCTTACTATCCTGCATCTGTCTGTCTTTATGGAGGGAAGAAAGAAGTGGTAAAATAACAGCAGAAACACTTCCATGTGGTGCCTGTATTCACTGCTCTGCAGTCTGCATTTCTGCTCCTTCCCTGCTCCTCTCTGCTAGAGAAAGGGATGTGCTTTGGTTGTGTACTGACGGACTGGCTTGCAATGGGACTGAAATTTCCAGCTATTTTTCCAGACACAGGATTAGTGGCACAGAGGGGTTTTGTGTTGCGGCGGTTTTATTTTGAATTTGTTGGGGTTTTTTTGTTTGTTTGTGTGGTTTTTTAAAGTCATCAGCAGATTTGTTGTTTCTGTTTAGTTGTCAGAAAGACATAGTCAGCTTTTATACATCAATAATGACTCACTTTCCTTAGAAAGCAGGAAAGCTCTTTTTAGCATCTGGTCATCCCAGCCAGGTTCTGATTTCCATTAAGTTGGTGCCAGTTCAAGGTAATTCCACTGAAGTAAATGGAGTTTGGCACAGGTATAAAACTAAGCTGAATTCAGCTTTAGTTTCTGCTGCCAGACAACCCTATGTTTAGAATTCCATTTTTCACTGAGTACAAAGGCTTTTTTTTTCCCTATGAATGGGAATCCACAAGCCCTGCAACATGACTCCTCTTGCGTCAGGTCATGCAGCAGAGAAAGCACCCTCAAATCATAGATCAGTTTTGCTACATTAGTGATCTTTGCACTAATGGAAAGAGACGAACTTTCAGGTAATACTAGCGTCCTCACACAGAGCTTCACATGTTTGGTTTTGTGACCTATCAGGTTTGCTTAGATTTTTATGAACACCCCTACCACAGACCGTATGAGAGCCTTGACTACTGCTGTGCTAGCTGTAGTAATAGCATCTCCAATTGTACTGAAAGAACTGCAAGAGAAGTAAGAGGTAGTCTGTCCAGTATGATGATATTCTTCTTCTCCATCATTTCAAAATATTAATTTCAAGTGGAAGTTATATTAGAAAGGCTTATCCATGGTCAACTTTTCAATGTAATACGAACCTGAAGCACAAGGCAACAGATTTCCTTTTTGTTTTGTATTCTATTTTCATTAAAGACTATTAATATTTTCCTTAGGGGAGACTGTAATTTAAAAAATAAACGAATGTGTTGAAAGAGCATTTTTTAAAGAAAAAACCAAAACACCTCTAAAATTACCATGCAGTATTTTACCTTTATGCAAACTTCCCCTTGCTGAGAAGTTTACTGCGTTGTTAATATGAATTTCTCAGGGAAGCAGGGACAGGTTGGTGTTTTTAAAGATAATAAAGTTTGTTTTTAAATGTAGCAAAGGTAGGCAATTCTAAAGGCCCTGATCAATCACTAAGAAGCTTTGTTGTAAAAAAATACTTCTTTAGAATACAAAGCAGGCTTTTGAGAACATTCAGGCATAAAAGAGGAGGGAAGAGTGAGAAAGGAACATCACAAAAGCAGGCATAATTGATTCATAACATGTACTGAAGAGATGCAAAACAACAATGTAATTACATACTATTCTGTATGTTTTTTCCTGCAGCTCCTTGCATATGAATTGACCAGCTTGCATCCCAGCTCTGCTCTGTATTATTAATTTTATTAAGCTCTAAGTTCTTATATTTCGGTCTGTTGTCAGCTTTACAGATTTTTACAGCAGCAATTGAAATGTAGTGGAGCTGAATGAATGCTTCTTGTGCTAAGCCTTCCATGCCACTCCAGATACCAGCACCGTCTCACCGCAGGCCTTCTGTTCAGAAAGTCCCACTAAGCCTCCCAGTAAAAGCAAACTCTGCTGCCATCAAGATAATATCCAATCGATCAAGCACGTCTATGAAAGCATTTCTCAAAAATACGGTGGGCCAAAGCTTATGAAAACCTTTCAGACAGCTCTTACCAAAAAGTGACACTGACAGTTGGAGGCTTAATTTATGTCTTTGAGAGACATGGTAAAGCTAGAGGAAAAGGAGGATGAGGATGCTGCCTGAGAAGGAAGTCTTTTTTGGTGCAGCTCCTCCCATTTACCTCTATTTACTGCCACCGAGTCCAGCATAGGCTTCAGTTTCACATTCAGCTTCACTAAACACTGGAAGAAGATAGGGAGAAAAAAAAAGAGGATGAGATAAAAAATACTGACAATATTTGTGCTCCTTTGATGGACAGTCCAGGGAGTAACAGGGTAAAATTAATTTAATTCCCACCAGGCCACCACAATCCTCACCTCCAGCTGTAAATTCTTCTGCAGGTTAAGTTCATTGTTACCATTGAGATCTCTTTATCTTACTTGTCTTACCTGAGGGTTTATGTAAGCCACCAAAAATGTCAAAAAAAGCACATAAGGTGGCAGACTTGCTGCTTAGCGTTTTTAGCTTTCTTGTAATCCTTAGAGATAGTTCTTTTGAGTAAGCACTTCCCAAGTGCAAGAGGCCGACTGCTGGCATCTGTGAGCAGAAGGTGCACTGGATGGGTGACCAGTTGGACAAAGCTGAAATTACCTTCAGATTCTCCCTAGTGCTACATTCTTATTTACAAACGGAGAAAAAGTTTCTGAGTTTTCAAAATAAAGGAAAAAAAGAATTGTCCTTTTAGATTGCTCTGAAGTCACCTCTTTTCTACATACGCCGTCCAAAGCTCACAGAAGCCAGTTAAGAATCTTTTATCTGTTTTCAGCTGACGTTGAATCAGCTCTCAAAATACATAATTCCTGCATACCTTTGCTAGAAGTTTATTTCACCTCCCCCTTTCAAGTCCCAAATGCCTATGTGGAAAGACCAGAAGTGCTTCACTTGGTTTTGTCCCTCCATTAAAGAGACGCAGAACCTCACTAACAGCAGCACCCAGATGTGAAGAAAGGGTTAACCAGTAACCTCCCAAGCCATGTAATGTGCCCTTTCAGGACAAAGGAGTATTATTCTTTTGCAGCTTTTTAAATTAGCAGTAAGTGGGTTTTGCTGAGATGTGGTGTCATGCTTTCTCTGATGGAAACTATAGATTTATCACTTAAAATAAAGGGTTGAGGCAAAATTAAAAAAAAAAAAAAGACACGGGAGACAGGAAAAGTTGTTCTTCTGAAAGTGTAGGAAACAAAAAGAAAGGAAAAAGAAAGGAAAGGGGTAGCAGGTACCTTTGGAGTTGATAATTCTCATTCTTTGCTTTGACTAGCAGGGTTAACAGCAACCCTTTTAAACGGTCCCCAGAGCACAGACACCACTAAAGAACTGCCTTTTTTTTTTAATTTTTTTTTTTTATAGCTAGTCTGCAAGCCATGGGAGCTTGGTTAGCTACTGAAGTAAGTCTTGGTAGATTTTTAATTGAGCTATTATATGATAATTAAGGGTTAATGGCCTGATTTTAAGATGTGCTGAAAACTTGCAATTTCAGTTGACTTCAGTAGAAAATATGAATGCTCAGCACTTCTGAAAAATCATGCCATGAGTAAGAAACTGATTTGCATGGAACTCGGAGCAAATCTGCTTGAAATTATTTCCTTAGAATATGGCACAGATCAGGTGGATAATTTTGCAGCCTTGGGCCTGGGGTCAGAGGTAGAGTTTACTGCAGCCTCTGCCACATACAGTACTGCTCACTGGTGACAGTCAGTCATTCGATGGAATTGGACGTGGCTTGGTAACATTCCCAGCTCCCCAGCTTTAGCTCTTTATTTCAGACCACTGTATATTCCTCAAACCTGATTTGGAGGGAGTCCAAAACAGAGGGGCAGTAATACATTATAAACTCCTGAAACACCAGAAAAGCTGGCTGCTGCTGTCATTAGCACCTGCATTACCACTGCCAGCTCAGTGTCTGGAGGTAACATATTAGGTACTCAACTCTTGACAGGAACTTATCAGATCCTTTCTGTGCAAAGCCAGTATCCATCCTCTGGCAGTTAAGCTGGATGGTATTTCTTAAATTTTGAAAAAGTTTTTATGAAGCATTTTTCCAATATATGGATTAAAAAAAAAAGATCAATGCTTAAAAGTCAGTGCATTTCAAACGTCTCTAAGCTCAAAGATGACATTCTGCACTCACACCCTGTCAGCCCCAGGATCTGTTAGCACAAAATGCAGTACTGGCTGTTCCTGTCACAAATGCTATACCAGCAACCTATACTTGCTACAGGCAATGTAGAGGAGGAGGAGCACACTGGGGCAGTGGCCTCTGTCTCAGCCTGGCTGTGCAGCTCTCAGCTATGTCTGTGTCCTTTCTGTACTGTTTCATTCCCAAGACTGCCCACAAGACTGTGACGTTTGCAATCCTAGTGCCAGGGGGCAAATGCAGAGGTCTGAGCATGTCCTACTGCTGTGCCTGTCCCTCCAGACCTAGGCATATACCACGCTCTTATGGCAGGAGCCAGCCTTCTCACGCACAGTGCCAGGAGGACTCTGAGTGCTTGAGCTGCTTAGATCAATTAGCTTTGCATCCACTACAGCAGAGACCAGAAGCCCTAGTAGACTGGGAACAGACTCAAGAAGCACCCACACAGTTCTACAGTAATCGCTATATCTTCTGAGCTGTAAATGTATTTTAAATCCAAAAGTAAATACATATATTTCTCAGAAACATATACTTAAGTGCATATTTGCCTCTAATAACCCAGGTGCAACAGAGGTTACCAGGTAAATAATGAGAATGATTAACTAATAACATTAACTTTGTTGAAATAAATTAAAAGGAGTATTTAAGATAGAATAAACCATGTCTTTGATATTCGTTTTTACCATAGCACAAGCAATTAATTCTATGAAATACTTACAAAATATATAGTGTAATTTTAAGAAACTTAATTTTGTTGCACATTAATTTAGATTAGGGATACTTGACAGTGCAGATTTTGCACTTGGTCCATAAAATATCTTTATTCAGACATTGATTTGATGTTTAAACCACTTCTTCTGTATTTAGTACCCTTTCACTTTGGGACTCTTTCATTCTGATCGAGTCTTTTAATTAAACCAACTACTATAATTCCTATGGAAATTAGCTCTTACTTTATTTTTTCCAGCTATCAAAGCATTTCAGTAGGACTTTTTTGATACAAAGTACACAAATTGGATTTTATTTCTGCTTGAGATGTAATTAAAAACTCATTTGATTACTATATATCTGGCCCTGTTTTAATTATTAAACTCCAGTAATCAATTTTCTTTTATGAAGCTTCTGGGAAATTATCTCAAAAGCAACACATTTCTCTCCCTTCTGGCAGGCTCTCGACCACTTACTGAATTACTTTCATAGCACCTGTTCCTGATCCGGATTAAACTACCAATATATTCCCAAAGCTATTTAAATTTATTTGGCTGTAGTCTAGTCAGGCTTTTCCACCTCCTGGCTGCACTTTTTACTTTACATTTTATTGCATGAGAACTCCTTAGATGTACTGCTCCTCCACGCCACTATTTGTGATGCATGCCTCTTATGAACTGCTTTGCTACTGATCTAATTTGGCATCCAGCTTCTTAACGCCCAATTTATTATCTGCTTTAGTAGGTAGAGGCTTGGTTTTCAAAAGCTCTCTTGACGTAGGATGCCACTATATGAACTCAAAGCTCCAGAAATGCCCTTCCTCCTTGTCATGGCAGCACTGGTGGGAGAGGGAACCCCTGCCTGCTGCCCAAAGGCAGTCCTTCCACTGCAATGCAGCTGCCCTGCTGCGCAGCAATAGGTACAGCACTGGTGACCTTTCCCATTTTATCCCCTTTGCTGTGCAAGCTGTTCTTAATTGCAGAGTGATAAAGGGTGCTGAAGAGTGGTCACGCTGGCATCTGTGTGCTTCAGCATTAGGAAAAGCCAGATAGGTTTGCAGTTCCCTTCTGCCACCATGTATTACCTAGATGTGTGACTAAGCTGTTTCTGTACAGCTCAGACTTTTTCTTACCACCTTCAATTATTTAGGTGTCTTTTGTGACTATGTACTGCTTTGCTCACAGCATACTTTTGCAAGGTATAGTTCCTTGTGCATGTAAGCTCCTGCAGTACAAGACAAGGTTAAAAGCACTTCTGCAACCCACTGTGTGCACCTGGCAGGGCTGCCTGAGAGAAAAAGAGATGAAAAGAGGGAGAGCATGAGATACTCAGACTAAGTTACTTACGGATAGGGAGGGAAGAATGTTTTTTTTTGTTGGAGTACAGAGAATTGTTTTTCAGGTGTATTTCACTAGATAAAGCACAGAGAATGCAGAAATAGTAGAAGTAGCAACAAACCCCTTCAGGCAGAGGGTAATGGGTAATGGTGGAGGCGTTTGTTGGTAGATCTACCACCTGGATTGAAAGGTGGAGGGCCAGAGGACTGGTACATCACCTTAATCTCCGGGAAAGGATGTTATCTCTAACAGCCAAGATGCAGCAAAGACACCGACAGTCTAAACTATTGCTAAAGCAAATACAGCATGTTGTATTCTCAGACTAATACCAAATCCTTTTAAAGAGGAGCACAGCATATGCCCTGACTTACAAACACTGCAGGACCTCCACTATCTACTTTTTTTTTCCCCTGGATATTCTCATCCAAATATTGACCAATTCTGACCTTGCTTAACTTACGAGCTTTGACAAGATTACAGCTCGTGGAAGTATGGTTGCGAGTCTAATATTTGTAAAGTGAGTTTATGGAATAAGACCATATAAATTCATTTTTATGACTGATCACATATCAAAAAGTTATAGGTCTCAGTGTTCACTCTACTTTGGAACTCAGTGGTTTCTAATGAATCACTTTTATTATGTAGGCAGTTTCTGAGTTGGAAGGGAGGACTAGTGACCGAGAAGCCATGGGGATAAATTCAGACCTGGTGTAAGCATATGAAGCATTGCTGAAGTCAAGAGAGTCATGACCAGTTACAGCAAAGCTGAATTGGACTCCTGAGTTTTGCTGAAGTGGCTTTCATGTGAGAATACATAGGCCAAAGGTGAGCCATCTATCTGAAAGTCCTTGAACTTCCGATTAGTTCAAATAAAAGGGAAGCTGTACTGCAGTCATCCACAGATTTGATCTTCATAATACAAATACTTGAGGGAAGTTGTCTTGCAAACCCCAAAGTATTTCTGTATATACGTCCATGTGCTAAAACCAAAAATTCTGCTAAAATGTTACCTTCTTTAGGTGGAATACAGAAGATAAAGCAATACAGAGAGATATAGGAATTAACTTCTATGAACCTTTGACTACATAAATGATTTAATTATTTGCCATACTGATTTAAGGCCATATTAAATCATTATGTTCCAGAAACAACCCCCCAAGACTGTATTTAGGAAGGGGCTGAGTTCATGAAAAAACCCTCAATAATTACTGCAATCTCCTAATAGCTGAAACAGACTTTGTTTATTCCTTGCAGGGCTTATTGAGGAGGGGTCCAGGTCAGCAAGTGTATCAGTGCATTACTTTTGCATTTTGCCAGGGAATTTTTTTCTGATGCCTGGAAATGTAATTAGGTAAAATGAATATACTACTAATTTCCCTGACAGAAAACAGTGGTTTCTTTTATCTTCTTTGTAAGAATTGTTAGCAATGTGGAAGTGAGACTGAAAAGGGATCTAATACACGCAGAATTTTCAGCTCTTTCACTATGAATTAGCATCATGGTTCTTTCTGGTGATGGTACACTAGCAAGAATAATGCCACACTCCTTTGTAAGTAAACAAGCATACTATAGAGAGATGATTAAAAAGTAAGATTTTCCACTGGTAAAACATGCCAGGTACTTCAGGGCGTTCCTGGTAGCCAAATGTGCTCCGGCCAATATCAAGCATGCAATGCTGTCAAAGGGAAAGGGCAATATTGAAGGACTGGGCACCTACTGAAGTAGCTCAACTGATGTGTTGTTAGAGCTGCAAATGATTCATCTGTTCATAATAATTTCATGAAACCACTGGTTTGCTCAGAAGAGGAAGAGTTATTATTTCATAAACAACTTCTTATTTGGCTCTGCTCTTTATGTGCTTGATTCTATGTCTAAAGCGTACAAGAGACAGAATGTTTCTAACTCTTCCTTTCAACATTTTAACCAAACAGCTGATCAATGCCTTCTGCCTTACTATTAAATGGATTTTGAAAAACTCTTCAAACCACATCACACTCATATCCTTATTTAGTTCTTTGAATTTGCCCTCAGCTGGGAATTCTGCAGGCAACTGTGATTCTGTTGTGTTAAACACTTACTTGAAGCGTTTCATCCATCATCATTTCTAGTCCTTTTCTGATGCAATGTAGTTTGTGCTTTGTCTTTCTTGAAAACTGAATGGCTGTTAAATTATCCATTTATCTTCTTTCAGATTTGCTGTACAATTTGAGTTCCCTCTACTGGCTGTCGCTTCTACCTTATCTGCCAACTTTTCAATCTGCTTCCTCAGATCTTTATATACATTTCCATACACGACTGCATGTCCTTCGCAACACATTGGGCAGATAATTCTAAATCAGACAGCAACAGAAACTGTAGTATTATGAATTATTCACTTTTTCTCACAGATCAAGCTGGAAGCCTTTAGTGAAGCTTAGCTTCCCTAAAGTCAATGGCACATGTTGGTTTTTCTATCTTCTCCCAAATATCTTTGTTGATGACCTGTCCTTTCAGTCGAGACATTTTTGGCATGAGATGACTATCTGGGAAGTTGAAGTACTCTGGTCTGAAGGAAAAAAGTACTTTTCTGCTGTCTCTGCTGCTAAGCAACTTGGGAAAACCTGTAAGTTCCTAAAATTGTTCGTACAACGTGTCATCAATCTCACCAATTTACAAAAATCCTAGCAAAAATAACGTTCTGTTAATTTCCAAAAGCAAAACGAATCCCTCCCTCTTCTCAGAAAACAAAAAAAGAGGATCAGGATCTTTGTTCCCATTGTAAAAAGGTGTTCATGATACTCTTAGACAAAAAAAATCCATGCTCTGAAACCACTGAAACTATGGCTTTCTCTATTTATACCATGAAATAGTGACTGACTGAGAAGAATATTGCAAATAAAAGCATTCTTTCTTAATTTCCTGTTTTTTTCCGTTTTGTACAGCTTTTCTCACCTTTTCTCTCTATTAGTACAAAAGTAGTAAAAAGCCCCAGACTCTTAGGTTAAAGGCATGAGGTAAGGAAAACAGTTAGCTGATGCTTATTCCATTGCTGGAGGTTGTAATACAGACATAGTATCTGAGTTTTCTAAAAGTACAAGAGAATTCACTCCAGGTGGCCTCGCTTAGATTCCTCATTAGTAGACAAGTAACAGAGCAACAGAAGTGCAGAACCTAGTTGAGTTCCTGTTTCAAGGTTACAGAAAGATCCTTCTGCAGTGCCAAAATCCCCTTTCTCTGGGACAAACCCTTATTCCTAATGCAATCCTTAGCTCCCAACTCCCCCCAGCACTGGCGTTTGGCCTGATTAAGTTTCCTCTGAAGCAAATTTCTTACAAACACAGCAGAATATGTTGCACCTGCTCTTCCTCAGATAATATTACCCCCTGGATTTCAACACAAAGTGAGACTAATTTGATCTGCCAACGTCTGTGCAGCCTCAGCCCATGGTGTATCACATACGGCATCCCGAGCCTGTCTGCTGTACAAATGCTTGTCAGCCAGGCAGTCCCAGGAAGCATAGATGCATTATCTCTCACACTCTATGCCCAAATTGAACATCAGAAATAAGCCTGGCCAAAAGTGTGCATCTTTATGGTATCTATTTAGGATCTATTGAAAGTTATCCTCCTCTTCCTTCAAACTGCTACAAAGGAAAAGCTGATTTCAAGAGAGTCATGCAGCTGTTGCAATTGCTTCCTGTGAATGCTTTTTTTTTTTAATAGCTTAGTCCTGATTTTCCCACCTCCTTTTGTACCAACAAACCCAGGTATGGCTGAATGGTGGGTTTAGCAGGCCATTTCCAAAATGTTCATACAAATAAACTCTCCCTCATTAAATATTTGTAAGTTTTTCAGTTCAGACTGTATCAAGAGGACAGAAACATCTGAAAGAAAAAGTCATTGGTTTGGCTGCACCCAGTGAATCTAGCTAAGCAAGGACCAAGACATCCCATACAATCCATTCCAGACAAGCAGAACTTCTAAAGGAGTGGTTCAAACCCTGAATTTCTGATCAGTATTTCCTTATGCAAAATTGCAATTGAAGGAGCAATGGGAAGGCATTGAAGTGGTAACTGAGGAAAGGACACAGAAGCGTAAACATGATTCCTGAAGCACACCTTTTCCTCTTTCTCTGCAGAGTAATATTAAAAGCTTAATCTTCTGCCCTATAATTGTAACTAGTGTATACACTCTGGGAAAAAATCCATCCCTTTGTGTGCATATGCACTTCCAATTCAGGTGTTAGAAGTTAACTCTTAAACCAGAGAAGTTAAAGCACAGAGGTAGCCACGACTGTTGGAGACTTCTGTATATTTTTTCTATGCTTTGTAGAGGCTCTACCTTTTACGATACCATTCATTTAATGTATGCTTACAAGCAGAAAAGATGCTTTTGCAGCTACATCATCAAATTCTAAAGATAGATTTAATTTCAAGGCCAGACATTATCTTCTGTAGGAAGACAGGCATATCAGAGCTCTTGGAGTTGTAGACAGAGTGATTAGATTTCTTTCTAAATATGTCAAACTGTGACAAAAAAAAGGACTCTCTCTCCACATGCCGTTCAAAATATTTAAAGTATTTGCTAGGCTAAACATAAATTTTTCTACTCTTCCCAGATTGCCCCTAGAATCCTGGATGGAGTAATGCAAATTCACTTCTGTAGATACTATTATATGTTTAAAGCTCTCAATACCCAAGAAAATCTTGAATAGCACTAAAAATAGCACTAAAATGGAGCGGTTCAATGGAGCACCAAGGTAGAGGTGAGCAGGGCAATCTCAGGCACGCATAAGTTGTAAAAGCTGTGAGCTTCTTTATCTTCCACAAAGACATCTCCCTTAAATTTAAATAGCTGCTGTCATTGTCACTGACTACCTGACTATGTATTTATCTGCCCAGAAGCAGAGTGCATGGCCTTTGGCCCTGCTATTCACAGTGTTACTGTCTCTGCCTAACAATGCTATGAACAGAGCTGGGCTTCTGTTAGCATCTTTTGTTTGATGTGTATCGCTGAAGCTTTGATGTTGTTTGTGAGAAAAATAATGATTAAAAAGAATAAGATCTTCATTCTCCCACTCTGTCTGCTCCCCACCGAGAAATCTAGTCTGAGTTGGGAAAAAATCTGTGACTGATCCTGTTTAAGGTAAGCACAGAGTCCAGGAAAGAAATCTGCTCGTGTTGGAACTCTTAGCATCTCTTTACTGGAGGGTCAGAGAGGTGATTTGTCTTAACAATCAAAGTTCGGTTTCCAGTTACAAATCCGAGTATGTTCAGATAGGTACAGAACCCTTGCTCTGTGTGGTGAGTGCAGCTGTCAGGGCAGCTATAGTGCTTTATTTATTTACTTATTTACTTTATTAAGTGGGATGTCTTAGATTTTCTGCTTTAGTTGCATGCGCTTCCCCTTTATAGAATATTCTAACAAAAAAGGGGATGATTATTTCATACTGAAGCAGCATTAGTAGATTTGAAATGCTCTACTCTTCAAAAAAAAGGCATTTTTCCTTATAAATTATTATTCTCGTAACTTGTTTCTTCGCTCTACTGATGAATGCTTTTTTCCTGGCATTTTTGAATGAAGAGCAAATGTGATGCAGTAAAGCATAACTAAAGCCCCTAAAATCAGAGCTTCAGAGTAAATGGATGGCTATTCTGCTACTCAAGGCAAAAACTCCACTGTCACATAAAAATACTCTGATCAGTGATCGCTACAGTAACAAAAAAGTAAATTCAATAACATTATAATGTCCCAAGTGTAATAAAAAGCAATGAACAAAAAATTGGGAAGCTTTTATCTTCACAAACCTTTGATCCATGCTGTGAAGGGAACAGATTTGACTACTAAGGTATTTTGAAATTGGAGGTGGCTTGATTCCCACGTTGAGCAGCAGATAGGGGAGAGAGCAAGGGAGCTTAGCTTGTGCCAAGAGCAGAGTCAGGCTTTCAGAGCAAACACAAGTCAAACAGGATAGCTAATGGAAGGTGCTCAGATCTTGATGATTTGCTAGTCACTTGTAAACTTTCTTACAAAAAGGGGCCAAACTCAGAAAACAGTTCTAGCCAGGTAAGCAGCAGGATGAGATAGGAATCCCCCAAGAAAGGAGACTTCATTATCCTTTACTTGGGAGAAGAACTGCACCTCAAAGTGCGTTGTCTTGAGCTACCTTAAGGAAATGCAGAGAGCAGAGCAGATGCCTATGCAGGAGGCAGAGCCAAATCTCCCCAGAAGACTTATCAAGTCCCAAAGAATGTTTCAGGATGGAGAAAAAGAATAAGGCTAGGATGGCCGTAACTGTCTAAAATGCTCTGCGAAGTTTATATGCCACTTTAAGTAAAAAAGTTCCTCATGGGCACTCTGGTACGTAGCCTAGCTCATAAGCTTGGACTGTGGAGAAGATACGGTTTGTTATAGTACTGTCAGTGGCACTGGGGTGTTTTCAGTCCACTCCTGGAAGTTTGGGCGGTGAAGTTCCTTCTCCATCACATACTACAAACATCCATAGCTGCCAAGAATAGCCCTGCTCTCAGGAACTACTTTGAGCAAAGAAAATTTCAGGGGGTCTGCTGATCTCCTGCCTGACTTTAATGGGAGTTGCCAGCATTCCCTGGTTGCTGCAACCATGTCTACTGTGGGGGTGTCAGTAACACAGAGCACAGTATCAGATCCTGCTGCAGCAGCTGCCTTGGTATGGACACACACATTCCCCATGGAGTTCCCTTCAGGGCTCTGGATGCTAGGATCTTCCTGTACAGATTTCGGACTTCTTATCACTAGCATGTTAAAAAAACACATGCAAAAGCCTTGATTTTGTTCTCTGTGGTTTAATATTGTAATTTTGGTATTAAAATGAGTGTCAAATGTTTATTTCAAACATACGGTTTTTATAAGCACGATGCTAGTGAGCTAGATAAGTACTGCTAAGATTTTACTAATTTGTCAGCTGCCACTCCGCCTTTTTATGTTGCATTTGTAATGATGCACCCATTCTCTCCCCACATGCAGTCCCTACAACGTATTACAATGGCAAGAATTTTAAAGAATTAATTTAGAAAGAAAAAAAACCCCAAGAAATCTAGGACTTGGCCATAGCTATAGGGTTCAGCCAGCTCTAAATGGAGGATTTTCAATGCCTGGATACACTGCTGATGTGATATGTGTATTGAGGTTTGATTAAGCTGGATATGAAAATTAAAACTTGGCTCCACACTGAAGAGAGAATCTCCCGCAGTGTGATACTATGACATCAAGTTTTCTGTTTACCCCTAAGGCTGGTGCTGCAATGACTTCCAGGTTTGATGGTGTCTCTTTTTTAAGTTGTTGAGCAGCAGGCTAATAGCTGCACAGCATGATGCAAAGACAGCAGAAAGCAGGGAAATCAGATGTGAATATATTCCCCAGAGATCTCCTGCTAAGATGGAGCTAACTAACCAGAGCTTTAATGCTCAGATGGAGTCTTCTCATGCAGAGGATGGGCTGATTATCAGCTCTTCCTGCTTTATAGTACATTTTTGGATTACAGATGCTATTACAAAACATGAATTTTGGTATAATATGCGTCCTAGTGTAATATAAACTATTACCATGAAAGGAACGTTTTTTTTTTTCAAGAGTTTTCATCCAAGCTCAGTTCCCCTCCCTCTTCAAAATTATCTTAATTATTTTTTTAAATACAGGCTTATACTCTTCTTCTGTGGTTGCTTTGCCTTAATTGTTTGAAAGCCATAGCTTTAGTTTATTTCATCATGACAAAGACTGACTTAAGAAAAGAACCAAATCCACTGACAAAGCAGAACCCCACCTTGTTGTTTATACAAGCGCAAGTCATCCATGTCACACAACAGGAGTTGCCTTTGATGCTGGGCACTCACTTCATTATTGCCACAGTGGCAGCTCAGATGCCACAAGGCATAGAGGGCAGGGGAAGCACATTATACTTCTTAGCTTCTATGCTACTGGTGACTTATCTAGTCTATAAAATGAAAAAGAACTGACAATTAATTTTTGTTTGTGTGTAGGGAAGCCACAATTCATGCACAAGTCCATCAATTTAATGTTAACATGGGAGCTGGTACCTGCTTCCCAGCTCTTGGCTGTGTATCATCGCAGGCTTGGAGATGTGAGGCAGTTTAGGGGGCAGTGGCAACAGGGAGAACTTGTTGCAATCCCTTAGAAAAATGCCTGGTGATAGCATCCCATGTTATCTTGGGTATCAATGACCAAAATCGCAGTCTTTAGTGGCATAAGGTGGTCTGGGTGGTTTCACTGAGTAGGAGGAAGGCTGGCTGACACAGTTATTGATGGTTAAAAGTTTCTATAGTGTTATTTTCCATTTATCATCCTGCTCATGTAGTTCTGCTCTCTATACAGATAAGAGAAAAAGTTAAAATGGTGAAGCTTATGCTACACAAGTCAAATTCTGAAGCTAGTTTGATCCAGAAAGAAAGAAGCATTACCCTGGCCTTAATAAAGTAGGTCTCAAATGCTTATGCACCTTATACCAAGCACCCATGCAGTCTGTGTAGAACCACACTTAAAAGAGTAAACTCCAAGTTAAACAGCACACAGGCTAAACCACAAATGTTTCTTCACTGGCCTCAATGGTTTGGCATGGAGTGCCCCTTAGCAGTTTGGAAAGGAGACAGAAGGGAGTGCAAAGACTCAGCCTTGAGCTTCCCTTTGGGTCACTGATATTCAGACAGGTTTGAACCTGATGAGGCTGTCCCTCTGGCACCTCTCTGGAGAGCTCTCCACACTGTGCCATGATGAGAATTAGTTTGTCTCAAACATAATAAAATTAGCAGTTGCCCTATCAGCTTTTATAGCTTGCAAAGGAATTACGTTTACAGATGTTACCATCTGCAGGGAATCTGAGGACTTCTGCAGAGAATTCAGACTTTTGGTAAAATCAAAAAAAGACAAGAGTTCAAACAGCCTTCAGGCTGTGCTGTAACCAAGCTCTTTTTCCCTAGAGAGGCAAGAACAATCTTCTCTGGACTCTACAGGAGCAGTAAGTAAAAATTACCTCATACAATGGCATGCAGATGCTATCAATCCACTCGAGCTGCAACCTGGGGAGTTCATCTTTCCTGTTCCGATCAAAAATGGCCTGAATTGAGAAGGGAACAAAACTGTCATGCTTTATTACAATGGAGTATTTTACAGACACATCATCCAGCACTTTGGAGCTATGATCAAATTCTCACAACCAGAATACTTTGTAAACCATCATCAATCTTTGCAGCAGACTTCCTGCTGCTTTATTTGGCATGAAAAATAAACTTTATTTTCAATTCTTTTTTGAAAAGTGTAGGCTGAACATATTTGAATTTTATAATTCTGTGATGCAAAATAAATGCTCTGCAGTTGGAGTGAACTGGTAAGAAACCTCCTATAGAAATGCAAACTAGATACCTTTGAGTAGAAATTTCCCTTTTCTCACATAGGGTTTTCCAGCTCAGCAAAATAAACAGTGATGGATCTGGGCAGGCTCCCTCCCTCCCAGTTACAACCCCTTTCTACAGAACCTGCCACATCTATGAATCCAAAGGGTGGGGAATCAATAGATCTGTTTTGGGATCAGTTATCAGTTTGTTCCTCTGGAAACAACCAAATTGATGGCTCATGGCACTCCCCCAGAGAGGAAATTATAGAGATAGAAACTGATGTTTAAGAGGCTCAATTATTGGCTGAAAGAAGGTGGAAGAAATGGAGTTTGAAGAGTGTGAATGTGAGTTGAGTTTCCTTCATACCCTGCCTGAGATTACTTGGGTCCATCAGATTTCAATCCTCCTGCTGGTGTCCCATCCATACCATTTACCAAAATTTATCTTCTCTAATCTCTAAAAATATGCCAAGTTTTAAGTCTTTCTGTCTTTTTCTGTGGAAAGCCTGTTCTAATTTTGGGCCTATCTCCTCAGAGTTGATGTCTCCTGAGAACTTACTTTTCTTTTGTACCTTCTAGGGACACCAGACTGTACATATGACATTTAATGTCTGCTTGAAATTTCTAGTTGTAGCTTGCTCTTCATGACACACATAGGTATCACCCACTGTATTCTAAATAAGACCAGGAGGTAAAATTCAAGGACTCGGTGATCTTAAACGAGAATCTTGGGTTTGATTTTGATCATATGATCATATCATATATATGATCAATGATATCATATAATTGATTTTGAAGATATGAGAATATTGCATCATTTTGCTGACAACACTTATCTAACCAGAAGCAATACCTATCTAGGTAGCTTGTTGATCTTGTTTAAAAATTCCTTATGAATGTGGTAAAACTCTACGTGATTTTGACCCTTAGCCATCACCTGTTAGAACTGATGGACTTTGTAATTATTTCCTGGCCTTATCTCCCAACGTAAGATACTTAATACATCAGTTAACTCCATTTTTTGAAATTGTGAAGGGCCAAAGAGAGTGTAAAATCTTCCTTCAAGCTGTATGGCTTCAAATGTATGGCTTCAAAGTATCCTACATGTAGCCCACAAATCACCGTATTCCTTGCAGCAGACTGCAGAGCCCAGAGAAAGAATGAGAGGGCTCCTACGATGGAGGAAATACTGAAGATATTTATAATAATACACTTTTCCTTCCCACCTGTCTAGGCTATTCGGATGCAGATTTTCAGAAGACATGAGTCCAGAAAAAAGTTCTGGCTTTTGTCTTTCTCTGCACTCCTACCAAGTCTATAGTATGTCCAAAATGTATATGTAATAATACACCTTAAAATAGTTCTTAAGTTTGCTGGACCTGGGCTATTTGCACTGGAATTCTTTGCTACTTGACAACAGTAACATAAATGTGTGTATTGAAATAAAATTGCTTCCTATTATGCCTCATTAGCATAAGAAACACACTTTGCAAATTTTATATAAAAGGCAGGTACTACATCCATATTATGTGGAATGGTACTTGCAGTCA